>VMDO01018517.1:0-41990 GCA_007922755.1 Pedetes capensis
GATGGGAGACCGCCTGGGAACACCAGAAGCTGTAGGCTTGGGAGAAGGACCTGGCAACCCCCTCCCAAAAATCAATCTGCCATTGAAAACCCTATGAACAGCAGAGAAGCACTGACAATAGTGTTTCCCCTGTTGTACAGAGGGTCGCTATGAGTCGGATACCGACTCGACGGCACCTAACAACAACAACAACAAGGGTTCTCAGACCAGCAGCTTCAGCACCACCTGGGAAGGGGCTGAAATACATAATCTCAGGCCCTGCTCCAAACCTACTGAATTGGCCTCTGCATTTAGCAAGCTCCCCAGGAGATATATATGCACTTCAGTGTTTGAGGAATGCTTATTCAGGTAGCTCTTATTTCTTCTCACATAATCATTTCAGTAAAGGAAAGGGCCAATTCTTGCATATATTGACAGATTTATTTATTTTTCAGTGCCATGCTTCTCAAAGTGTGGTACCTGGCCCAGAAGCATCAGGACTACCTGCAGACTTGGAAGAAATGCACATTCCTGGTCCCCACCCAGACCCACTGAGTCAGAAATGCTGAGGGAACACTACCATTTAATAAGTTCTCCAGGTAATTCTGTTGGTTAGAGCTTGAGAATCACTGCTTTAATGCTAACTAGACTTAAATTGTTTAGACAGAAATCTTAGAGGCTTTGAATCCATTTACAAGTTGATGTTTCTGAAGGTTTTTTTTTTTTTTTAACGTCTGTATGATGTGAACTCTCTCAATTCTGAGGACTTAGGAAGAGCACAGTGTTAGCATTCTAAAAACAAAATTGTAGTGACCATTTCCATTTAGATTTCCCCCCAAGTGATGAAAGGCTAACAATAAAAAGGTCATTTGTTTCCATCCAGGTGACCCCCATTTTTAAAAGCCGAGACATGGCTTTAGGTAGTTGATAAAAACCTAGAAAAGTTTGGGCTTCCGTTGAATAAGTTGGTTCTATTTGACTTTTCCTGTATTTCCCAGAAATACAGAAAGTCCAGTTAAAATGTCTTCTATGGGTCCAGGATTTCTTGCTGGTCTTCTTTACCTTACCTTCCCCTCCCCCCACCTCCACCTGACTGAGCAGCTGGCCTATAATCTATGACTCACCAGCTTCTCAGACTCATAGCTGGGGACTCTGCCAAAGCCCTTGCTGTGTCTCCATGGTATGACGTATAACTACTAAGAAAAGAGACTGGATCCACAAACCCCCAGGAAATTACCCTCGTTACTGCAGCCCAATTCATGTTCCCATCCAGAAGAGGGCTTCATTGCACATGGCAGTTAATTTACTAAGCAGAGTGTGTTTTGCTTGATATCGGCTTTTATTCTGACTTCCAGGACAAGATGATTGCCTGTGTCCTTAATTGTGTGTGCAATTTGACAGTCGAAATGGGCTTTGAGTAATCTTTTGGCAGTGTTATCTGCAGAGAGGCAATTCTTCTTTGAATTGAACTTTGATTCCCTGGGATAAGTGTCTGGACTGTTGGCTTTTGTTTTCCCTTGGATTGTGACCTCAAAATGAATCAGCAATATGATAAAACAGCTGAAAAGCAAATAAGCAAAACAGTCCAAAAAGCTCACTCCAAACTGTTAGTAATTGTGCATTGTATGCAAGTAAGGCATGTTGGTCCCACTACTCTGTAACAGGTCAGAGTCTCCCTGGAAGCTTAGGAAAGAACCAGAAGCCTAAGAATAACAGATGATTCCCTCTACAGGGCCAAGCTGATGAAAGCACCACGCATCAGACTTGAGCTGTGCTTTTGTTTTCCCAACACCTCGTCTTTCCTGATACTGCCTATTTCAAGCAATTCAGTTTGAACTTTCAAATGTGTGCCTCTGTCCCTCAACACGTAGCTGCACCCTGCGGGCCAGTCCGATCTGTAATTGTCTGGACTCACCTGCGACACATATAGGACAGCAGGGTGTTCTCTGAGGGAAGTGATGTCAGCGTTGCAGAGAGTTGGCTGTTCTTTATCCTCTGAAGTAATTCGTTTCAAGGACTAGGTGAGCCTGGAGCTGTGGGGCCAACCTTCCTCCACATGGACACACTGAGGTGAATAAAAGGCCCAACAAAACCAAGAAATAGAGAAAGAAAGAAAAAGGAGGAGGAGAAAGGAGAAAGATGAGGGAATGACCCGATGGTGCTGTTCAGATCCTTGGATCCAGCTGTAGCTAAAGCCCCCACCTTGGACTTCCCACAAATATATTCTCTATTTGCTTAAATGAGTCCAAGTTTATATTGCATTTAAAGAAGCCTGACTTAAATAGCCTGGAAATCCTGTTTGTGAAGAATAAAGACCTAGCCAAGAAAGAAATGAGGCTGAACAGGGCACAAGTAGGGCAGAAAACCTCACTTCAAATATGCTCAGGTGTGGAGTATGGAAGAGGACGATCTGGGGATCAGGACTAGGGCCAGTCAGGGAAGTGGAGGTGTGAGAAAGGCAGCAACCATGGGAAGACATGGGTCTTAGCCTCGTGCAACTGGGGCCCAGCTCTTTGCTCTAATTGCCGTTTTCAAATCTTGCCCAAGTAGGTCACCTTTTCCTCATTCAAAAAGTGGTTATGATGCATCTTTTCTCAAGTCCCTTCTCTGTGTCAGGTGAGAATGACATGAGCAGAACCTTACTGAGTACCTAGTATGTGTCAGGCACTGTGATGGGTGTTAAGACCCTAGAGATGAACAGGGAAGAAAGAATCCACATTTTCATGGGCCTAGGGGACAGATATTGGTAGTGAAAAGTATGCTAACGTGACAGTCACGTGCATGAATGTGAAGTTGTCACCATATGGAGGGTGAAGAAGTGTGGGAGCCGTGACAGCTTGTGTCAGGGGAATGACCATGGAAGGCCATGCTTGAGCTGAGATCTCTGTCAGGAGGAGTGGAAGGGCTAGGAATGTATTAGTCACTTCTTTGTCTCTCTGATACAACACCTGGCAGAAACAACTTCAGGAGAAAAGATTGATTTTGGCTCACAGTCTCAGGATTCAGTCCATCATGGTGGGGAAGGTGTGGAGGAGCCACTCAGTTCACATCATTGCACACCAGGAAGTAGAAAGCCCAACAAGAAGGAGCTGGGGGTAACAGATCCCCAAGGACCTGCCTTCAGTGACCTATTTCTTCAGTTAGGTCCCACTTCCCAAAGTTTCCACTTCCAAAATAGCACCACCAGCTGGGACCAAGTATGCAAACACATGAACTTATAGGAGACGTTTCCTATCCAAACCATAATGGGGAAATAGCTCTGCCAAAGGGAACAGCATCTCTCAGGTCCCTATATGAAAGAGGACAAGGAAGCTCCCCAAGTGGGGCCTGGCATAAATGGTGCTGGAGTGATAGGTAGAAGGCACAGCCCACAAATAGGTGGAGGCCAAATAAGGAGTTTATTGGCCAGCAAATGGGAAATGGGAGGCCAAAGTTGAGATTAAGTATGGGAAGCATTTCCATGTTATTCTGGTGGCCAGTGGAAGACAGATTGAAGGGCACCAAAGTGGATGTGCAAATACACATTATGTAAGAACTATTTATGAAATCACATTGAAAAGCATAAACATGCTATCAGTGCATCAACGGCAGCTATGGTGGTGGTGGTGGTGGTGGTGATGGTGGTGATGGTGATGATGATAATGATGATAATAATGATAGCTACCCCTAAGCTAAGAGCTTCATCAATAACAACTCTATTCTGGAAAATAGTGCTTGGAGGCATTAAGCCCATCTTATAGATGTGAAACTCAACCTAAGGTAACTTGCTTAAAGTCACATACAAAGTGGAATAGCTGGGATCAGGGCCCAGGATTATGCAATTGTAAGTATTCCTGAGCTAAAGTTGCACTATATGCACATTTTCCTTAACGTTAGTGTTGTTGTTGGGTGTAATGAGTTGGATCTGACTCATAGTGACATTATGTACAACAGAATGAAACCAACACTGTGACATGCACACAATCTTTTTGCTTGAGCCCATTGCTGTAGTCACTATGTTTCTTCTCATTTTGAGCCATGCCGTATCAGCAGAAGGCAGTCCCAGGGGCTTTACTGCATTCTTGTTATTAAGGTCAACTCTACTTTGAGGAGGCAGCTCTTCCCCAGTTGTTTATTGAATGCCTTCTACCTGGGGGGCTCATTTTCCAGCACTATATTTGACTGTGCTCCTCTGCTATTCATAGGGTTTTCAATGGCTGTTTGGCTGTGGGCTGCTGGGTCCTTCTCCCTAGTCTGTCTTGGTCTGAAAGCTCAGCTGAAACCTGTCCACCATGGGTGGCCCTGCTGGTATCTGAAATACTGGTGGCATAGCTTTCAACATCACAGCAACATGCAAGCCTCCATAGCATGACAAGGTGACAGACATGTGGGGGTATCTTTAGGACATTGTAATTTTTTTGTGTAGTCCACTAGGCTATGCCTTGACATGGTCACTTTTTCTTTCCTCCCTTTGTAGCTCTCCTCCTTCCCTCCCTCCCTCATTTTCTCTCTTTGTTTCTCCCATCCTTTATTTCGCCAGCACCTAACATACAGCTAGATCCACAGATGTTGCTCAGTGATATTTTCCCAATGACTGAACAAAAGAATTAACGCATGGTAAGGTCAGGGCTCCCTGTCCCTAGAGATATGGCACTAAGCGCTAGCAAGTTTGTGTGAAGGCATCATGGAGAGGGTGTCCCTGGGTTGAATCAAAGACAGGACTGAGCATCCTCAACAACCCTTTATAGCCAGCTGTCCAGTAACTGTTGTACCCAAAAGAAACACTGTGTGTGTGTGTGTGTGTGTGTGTGTGTTGTGTGTGTATGATTCTTGTAGAACAGAAGTTGAATGGAGTGATTGGAGGTTAATTCCCAAAACAGTGATGTTTACAGGACAGTGGTAAACAGAAATCAGGAAGCAGATGGTCAGGCTATCTGTGGCCATAAATAAGAGTATCTTTATTGCTAAGGAAACAAGCCAGATCCTGATCTAAATGACCAGAATTTTCCTGAATATTCAGGAAGGACGTGTGGTCTTTAATCTGTTTTTGAAAAACAAGCCTCAGAGAGCTGGGTCCAAGTGTCTGCCTGTCTCTCAGCCTCTGTTTTAATCTTGTGGTTTACTGCACTCTCTCATTCTCTGGGGAGTTTGTTGAGTTTTTCTCTTATGGACTCATATGTGGGAGAATCAGACACTTGCAGTCTGAGTGTTATGAGACGAAGGATCTGATACAGAGCTGAAGACATTTTTCCAAGGACTTGCCTGGAAGATGAACTAATTTTTGCTCATTATTATCTTAAGAAGGTCTCTGTTGGAGAAGAAAGACATTATATGACAGCACTTTTTGTTTGTTTGTTTGGTTGGTTGGTTTTTGCAGTACTTGAACATTAAACCGAGGGCCTTGCACTTACTTTCCAAGTACTTTACCTCTGGGTTGCACTTGCAGCCCATCTTTTTGATGTTTATTTTCAGTCAGAGTCTTGCTAAATTGCACAGGCTGCCTCTGGCCTCAAACTCACAATCCTCTTGCCTCTGCCTCCCGAGTGACTGGGATTACAGGTGGGCACTCACTATGCCTGGCTGTACTTTTGGATAATGAAAGGGAAAAATATCGGATAGAATGTTTCCAGCTGATTGGGGTTGGACAGAACAGTAAGGAAAAAGTCTCTAAGTCCACCTGGAGCTTGTTAACATTGAAAATTGAAAGAGATTGGCTAAGCTGGTTCTTTTCTCTAAAAGCAAAGGCAAAGACTTTGATTTCCAATTTTCTGTTATAGTTGAGTGCATTCTTTTAGAACTATTTAGTGAGCATTTTTAATGCTAGGAACGGTAACTGAAAACAAGTGCCTTCAAATATTCTTCATTTAGACACAGAAGCTTCGAACCATAGCAGTGCTAGGTGAAAGGTAGTCATCAGCAACCTGCAAAAATGTGGTACTAATTTTCTCCTGTGCCAACAGCCTGTGTCCTCCTGTATCCTGAGCTTTCTCTCTCTTCCTGAGTAACTTTCCAGTCCCTTGCTTAATCATATATGATCTTTAGTACATATAGGAAGCCAGATGTGCGCCAATTGATGTAGCTAATGACAGGGAACTTTACAGTAAGGGACAGCTTTATGGGCATGTGACATTTACACTTACATAGTGCCCTGTGCTTAGGTGGTTAATACTCTTTGGTCATCATCTTGAAATTATTGATTTTTAATTATTTAATTGTTCAGTGGAATCATGGAGTTAGAACTGGAGCTTGGAGTGTCCTGTCACAGGTAGCCCTTCCTCCCTGGGCAAGTTCTTGGCCACCTAGTCCCTATTCTATCCACTGTCTCACCCCCAGCACAAGCCAGAGCTCTGGGGCTAGGTGGGTCAAGTCAGGTGCATGTGCCTCACATACTGAATAGCAGGACAGAGTTCCAGGTGCCTAGGAGAACCTGTATTTACCTTTTTGATTTCTCATGTCTGAGAGAGTGCAACATTAAATAGCAAAAAAACAAAAACAAACAACAACAACAAAAAATCCACCATGACAGGTTGAGAGAGAGACCAGGGAAAAAGGGAAAAAAAGTTGCTTGCTTTTAGAACAAGGGCCCCCACATTTTCATTTTGTACCTAGCCCTGCAAATTCTGTGGCTCTGATTAGAGCCTTTAATGTTTATCAGCACACAGGGTCGGTGAGCAGAGGAGAAATGTGAATCCACCCACATGTGAGTATGGGAAATCGTTCCCAGGTCTAAATGCACAGAAAGCAGCCGACATAGGCCAGCACTGCTCCCAGCTAGCATGCTTATTGGCTATATCCATCTCCCAGAAAAATACTGGCTAAAGCACCATCAAATAATGACCATGTCTAAGCATCTGAATAGTCCTCTAAAAACATCCTCGGCCAAATTGGGAAAACAAGATGATAACTGAAATTAGCAGACATCCCCCAAAGCAGCAGCATGGGAAACAAGTGTTATTTATGATATAAACTAACAAGGCAGGCCCATGACAATCAATGTGTGCCCCTCCTCCCCACCAGATTCTCCTCTCATTATGTAGATAGAATGGCCTGAGGTATGAGAACAATGAATAGAATAATAAGTGGAAATGTAATGGAGCTAATAGTAGGTTTCTCCGGACCGTCAACTTCTGTTCAAAGATCTCCATAATGAGGGATGGAGAACAGGGTACAGAGAGGAAATCTTCTCTTTTCCTGCCTCGGCATGCTGGTTTGTGCTGACCCCTTTCCACTCCCCTCCCCCCCTCCACCCTTCAACCCCCAAGTGTCTAGAGCAATCTTTCCTGCAATCCTTCACATCCTAAATCGCTTCGCCCAGTGCCAGGTTTTGAACAGACATTTGCACATTTTCTGATTGGTTGCTAAAATTCTAAACCGGTGCAAGACCTAACTCTGAAACATGGGCATGTCCCCTTTGGAAATGTGCATCTCTTTGTCACTGGCTGTTTGCAAATAAGAAGCATCTACTCAAACAAATTTTAAGAAAAACAGAAATATTGGGAGGACACAAGAACATGGAAATTCAGCTGAGCCTTCCAAAGGGCCCAAGCCAGAGACAGAATCCTGAGTCCAGGGAGTCTGGTCATCCTTCCTCAGGGTATACAAAACCTGATTTGGAGCCTGTGCCTACTTCCATGGAGTAAATTCTCTCACCATGGCCAATTGTAAGCTACTAATGATGCATCATGGGAGAAGGGCCTGGCAATCCACTCCCAATGCAATCCCGAAACAGCCATTGAAAACCCTATGAGGGTCGACTCGACGGCACCTAACAACAATGATGCATCACTGAGTATACAGTTGAGAATAGCTGTGTGGTTGCACCTGGTTATATGGTATTTCTACCACATAGATATAATAGACGAACATAATCTTATAAGCAAAGATAACAGTCAAATAGAGAAAAATAATTAAGTGATGCATTTGAGTATTTCTTTTGCTTTTAAGATTATTATAAATGTATACAATTTAATTTTTATTAACTAATATTTAATGATTGGTTCATAAAATTCCTGCAATTTCATCAAGCCCCACCTAGGAACAGTATACATGGGCCCCTGCTCATCACTGCTTCCTCTCATGAGGCTGGGAAGGAGGAGAGGGGCCCTGGGTGGAGAAGGAAATGACTGGCAAAAAGGAAGCAACTAGCATCTCCACTCAGTCTCCCTACAGATGTAGTATTTTAGCATAATTCAAAGTTAATATCTCACTGCATCTCACACACACAAAAAATATCCAAATATTCCCTTATCCTCACTTTTCTTTGCTTCTCCCAACACTCCTTCTCTGGCTCTTCTCCAGAACTAGGGGGTGTCTGTCCTGTCCTGGGACCTCATCTATCCTTTCTATAATGACAACTCTTAATCTAAGGAGTTGGTGAGCTACAGACCTGTGTGTATAACGATTTCCTAGCTATCACCATGTGGCTTCCCATCATCACTTTGAATTCGAGACACCCAAACAATCCTGTCCCCCACCACTCCCAAACAATCCTTCCCACCCAAATGGCAGTGTGTTGTAATGAGAGGGGTAGATTTTTGACTCTGGTGCCAAATTGCATCCTTTATTTAGCTCTGTGACCATGGGCAGGTCACTGCTTCTATCAGTTTGCCATCTGATAAATTAGGTTGACATTGATTAATGGTTTTCTCTGTATCCCAAGGAGCCTTTGATTCTGTGGGTCCACCCCAGAAGCTGTCTAGGCATCTAGAGAAGGAAGGCCCTGGTACAACACAGGGCACCCCACCTTTCTGTCAGCCAGCGACATTCCTCCTCCAACTTTTTCACATGTTGAAATTCCATGAAATCTTCTGATTATAAAATAGTGATCCAGGAAATTTTGTGAATCAGTGAATTAGGTGACATGTCAGATCCCCTTTAGGGCTAGCATTCCATGCTTTTTCAGTTAGTGTTTAAGCTCCTAGAACAAAAAGGGCAAAGCTACAGGGACAGTAGCTAGAGATTACAGAGCAGCTCTGCCCTCTGTGGTTTGCTGCAGAGGTGGGTGTATGATGTTCCTCAACACTGAACAAGGTCCAGGGTCATTCCAGTGCCTCATATTTGATTCTCATTTAGTGCCCTACAAGAACTTCTTATGTCTGTTTCTTCCCCAGAGTCCTAAAACAAATTTTAATGTTGCATACCTTTCCTTGATGATCATTCCCAGATAGAAATGGAGCTGTGTTAATAATCATTATTGAATAACTGAATAAATGATTGCCAAAAGGGTGACCACATGAACACCACCAGGAAATAGTTGTTGTTGTTAGGTGCCGTTGAGTCAGTATCCGATTCATAGCAACCCTCATAGGGTTTTCAATGGCTGACTGTTTTGGGATTACCTTGGGAGTGGATTGCCAGGTCCTTCTCCCATTTTTGGGGTGCTGGGAATTGAACTTGGGACCTCAGAGACTGCAGCGCAGTGCTCTACCAACTGAGCTAAATCCCAACCCCAGGAAATAGTACTGGTTTCAATTTGTCTTGGAGCCTGAACTTTAGGAGAGTAGGTTTTTGTTGCCTTGTTAAAGAAGGCTGTTGTTGAATATGCCTTTCTATTTTCTGGAAAAGGAGTAAGTTTCTTGTAAGAATTTTTTGGGCTCCTGGAAATAGCCATCTACTTTGCTTTCCCTAACGTTGCATTATCAGGCAGAGTGCAAGCAGAGTGCACAAAGGGAGACAGTAAGGCATTCTCTCTTCAGGGCAGCTGGATCAATATCATTATAGTCCGAAGACTTCTTTATTAATCTACTTGGATTTCTAAGCAGCTCTACCTTTTGTTTTGATGATGATATGGCAAAATGCAAAACAGCTTCCCACAGACCTTTGCTATCTAGACTTTACATAATGATCTCTAAAAGCCAGCTCATTTCATTTGCATCCTTTTATTAATAGTATGAAAATTAAAAAAAAATAAAAATTCAAACCTCAGCCAGTACTTGTCACAGTCAGTGAGTACTTCACAAGCCAGGAGTGCACGGGAGGGTATTTTTGGTTCATTATTAGGTTTCTTTAATTGAAATGACATTTTGTGAGAGCAATCGCATATTTTAAGGGGAAACTCAAACCAGTGCAGTAGTTTCAAAGTCCTTAATTTACTATAACCACAAAATATGTGTGAGAAGTATTTGTCTGTGCATACATGTGCACACACACAGACATGTACACACATAGGCGTGCAAATACATTGACCTGGGTGGACTTGATAAAATATATTCAGTGTTCTCTTTGTTGCAAGTCCAGCTGGTTATGGAGGAACTATCTAGACAATTAGCCACCAATTGCAGCCCTCTTCTATTATTCTCTCTTCCTCTGTTGCTTGTGCCTGACTGCAAGGACCACAGGGAGGAAGCCTGTGTACTCCGCCCTCATGATAGCTAGCAGGGACACAACATTTATGACTCTTCCTTTCTGACCCTGTAGTTACGTAGTGGTGATTGCTTTGGGCACAAATCAGACACTAACAAAAGAAACCGCTGAAGTATGTTGTGCTGTACTGAGGGATTAGAGAAGGGGGTCACAGCAGTATCAATCTGGAGTCTCTGATGAGATGATTTTACTCAAATAGTTTTTCTTATAACCATATATTCCTGGGCTGGGGTTTAGCACAGTTGATAGGATGCTGCTACCTCCTCTCTGAGGACCTGGGTATGATTCCCAGCACTACAAAAAATGGGAGAAGGATGTGACAATCTACTCCCAAAGCAAGGCCAAAACAACCAGCCATAGAAAACCCTATGAGTTTGACTCAACTCCACAGCACCTAACAACAACAACATATAGTCTCAGCTTATTTCTGATAGAGTATCAAATTTTCTGAATCTTTTAAAAGTTAGATTATTAGCTTCATCTCTTCAATTTCCTTGTTCTCATCATTATGGTGCATCATCTATTTATCCAGCCCATTCTTTGTTCATTCACTCATTCATTGATTCATTCATTCGTTCAGCTGATATTTATTGATGATTAAGATGAATAATTGGGAAGGATCCAGCAGCCACTCCTGAGACAATCAATAATTAAAAATCCTATGAGTAGCAGAGAAGCACTAACATAGTGCTGGGCATGGCACAGTGTCAGGTAGTGTTTTGTCTGTTGTACATAGAGTTATGTGTTGGATCTGACTTGACGGCACCTAACAAGAACAACAAGGTGAATAATGTCCCTGACTTCACATAATAGGGGCAAAGCTGAATCAAACCCAAACAAGAACTCACTAAAATCTGTTGTGGTCGGCTGACCACTAGGTGCTGTGTACATTCTGAGGGCTTATTGGGTGTTTAAAAATTTGTTCTGATTACATGCCTTGTTAAATGCTTTGCGTGTGGTAAAGTGGTGGTAGTGACTTGAGCACAATGGGCAGAATATGAACAAGGGACTAAAGTTACATTTGGAGCTCAGAGAGTGGCCAGGTGGACTATGAGCTAGCAGCCTCTGCTTTAGGTAGAAAATCCATAGCAGATGGTTCTAACTGGAGGAGCCACTTGAGTTATGGCTGGAGGCAGACAAGAAAGTGGTGTTTTCCAATTAACCAGCATCCACAGTGTGTAATGGGGAACTTCTGTCAGGGAAAGGTTTGTGAGGAGGCGGCTTGTGAAAGTTGTATACTTTCATTTGTTGCTAGATGAGTAAGTACCATCTGTAATTTAGAGATAGCCAATAATAAAAAAAAAATGGGGACCAGGAGGAGATGGTCTTGCTCTCCCAGTAGGTGATTCATGAGTTCAGACTGCTGGAGTAATAGTAATAGCACCATTTGTTGAGCACTTACCACAAACCAGGTGCTGTGCTAAATCTTTCTCATGGCCAGGGTCCTTTAACCTTCCTGGCAAGCAGGGCAATCAGGCAGCTAGTGTACCATTTCTCACCCAAGGTGCGTAGCCTCTGTCAGCCTCAGTTTCCTCTTCTGCCTAGTGGAGACCACAGGACTGTGACAGGGGAGATGAAGTGAGGCTGTGCTTGTGATGTGGTCAGCACGGTGTCAATCGGGGAGTAGCCAGTTAATATTAGAGCATTAGCCAGGATTCACACCCCTGTTCCCTCTAACAGACCCAGAAACAGACCAGGAGAAACAAGGAGAGTGTGAGCAGTCCCTGAGGGCGCTCTTGGAAGATCTCACTCTTGCGAGCTCCTCTTAGAATTGAAGACTGTCTGCTGCTTAGAGTGACACTCGTTTATGTGTGAAAATCACTCTGCTCTTATTAATCCAGATATTTCATCTCAGTTGATCTCAGGTGCTCCATGAGAGTAGTAGTTTTTGGTCTTACGTTGTCCACTGTTGTATCCCCATCCTTAGCAGTGGATGGCATGTTATCCTTGTTGAATGACCCATCGCATGTTTCCCTTTTGCCTGGCAAATTCCTTCTCAGTCATCAAGGTCCATGGAGCATGGATACTCCACCCTCATCCCCCAAGCCTCCCACCCCCAGCCTTGCCAACTCTCCAGGATTGTCCTTGCTTCCCATGTGTATCTTGGCTCCACAGTGGTCACAGAACTTCCATATTGTACTGCCACATATCTACTCTCCTGTCTGTCACCCAGCTTGGGGCAGATTCCTCTCAGGTATTAACCACTTGTTTTTACCCCAGCTTCTTGCTCAGGGTTAGCTTAAAGCAGGCACTTTGAAGATACTTGAATAAATGTCAGTAAGTCCATTTGCATCTGAACAGTTTTCTTGCTGTTTGAACTTCCTTCCCCATTCCCTAAATCCAACGGCTTTGCTGTGAGCACACAGGTTTCCAGAGAATGCTTTGCCCAGGGATCAGGCATCTCTCACATGCCTGGCAGGGAAAGCTTGGAGCAAAAGCAAGGCAATAGCTCTGACAGAATTATGTCCACATTTAGTTGTAAGAGATAGTTGCTCTGTCCTGAGGGCTTCCAGAACAACTTAGGTTTTGGTTTAAAGCTCAATTTCCAGGTAATTGATCAGGCGGAAGCAGTTTGACTATTGCAGCTTGAAAGTATAAGCTTTGGTAATAATGCCATAACTTCTTAAAACATCACTGTCAATTTATCTTGGGCCTTGAAATCCCTCTGGCAGGTGTATGAATGCCAAGGCAATGGCTTTGCCTTCCGGGCTGGTTGTAGATGAGCTACATCTTTGACATCCACCCTGTAGTCTCACAAAGGCAACAAAGACCCAAACACCAGACTCACGATGGAGCAATGGCCTGGTGGGTGTTGAAATGCCAGTACTGAGTGCACTGTCCCCGAAGGACATGTTACTTATACCAGATGAGAAAAGACTGGGACAAAGCTGGGGACTTAGTCAACATTCACTGAGGCTCTTTGCACTGCAAGGGAAAAGGGACACACTCAGGTCACATCGAAGTAACAGGGATTTAAGAAGTAAGGGTGATGAGGATTTCAGGGTGTTTGGGACAGCTAGACACCTGGGCTTCCCAGACATGGAAAGTGGGCTGAATAACTGGACGTAGAATTCAGGTCCCACCTCTCATGACAGGGATTTTATGTCTGCTCACTTGAGGTACAGTTTGTAGCCTCTCTTGCTCCTCTGCCCATGGGCTTCCTCTGCATTAGGAGCTTGTTAAGAAGCAAGCAAGTAGGTCCTAGAAATGTGGGGAACTAACTTCCTGGGGTCCCTCCAGAAACTTTTGGGAGTCAGTGGATAAAAGCTCCAGTTTCTCCAGCTTCCTATGGGACATTCTTAGATTCCATCTGATTGCCTAGACTGGCCATGGAGACTGAGCCTGTGTTGTCGCAGCTGGTACCTGCTTGTTAATGTCAGCCTTATTTGTGTATCTTCTTCTCCTGCCTCATTTTCCCATTTCCTTACTTGAGCTCCTTGGGATAAACTCCCAAATATATTACCCGCACGAAAATGCTTGTCTCAGGTTCTGCTCTTGAGGGAATCCAAACTGAGACAATAAAATATTATACCCATTGCAAAGATCATGAGCAATCAAGGTAGAGACCATATATTATGGTCTTCATTTAATAGTCTAAATGTTGCTATAAACCAAAAAAGGTCATAGGCACTTGATTAAATATGGAATATCAATATAGCACAAAATTGCTTTGGTCAATATGCAGTATTCCCCAGAATATGGATGTTTTGTCCCTCCAAGAAGCAACATCTGGACAGGCACTGTGGCACACACCTGTAATCCCAGAAACTTGGAAGGCTGAGGCAAGAGGATCTCATGTTCAAGCCAGAGACAGCCTGAAAAACTTAACAACACTCTGCCTCAAAATTTAACAGGGGGGACGGGGGCTGGGTTTGCAGCTCAGTGGTGGAGCCGTTGCATAGTATATGTGAGGCCTGGGTTCAGTCCTGCAGTACTGGGGGAGGAGAGAGAGGGCAAAGAAACCATGGCTGTGAGAAGTAAGTCTTGAGGGATACAAAACTCTCCATGCCATTCACTCCAGGCTCTGCCCTGACAGGTATTGAGTGATTCTTCCCATTCTCCAAGCACTGTGTCTTTGTCCTATAACTCAGCATCTTCCACCATTCCTCAAAACACTCCCATCAAGCTGTATTCACTTTTTTAAAGGAAAAAAGAATCCTATGGTTACTGCATTTTTAACTATTAAGAATTTTTCTGTACCTTTCTAAATGTGCCAGTTTAAAAAATAACAATTGAAATTATGATGATGATGATGATTTGTAATAATCACATGGTTATAAATTTGCAAGGATCTGGAGTGTTCTACCCTAATCTTGTCCAAAAGCCATGATATTTTATTACATACTTCTCCAGAGCATGAGGCTTTCCTGGAACACAAACATTTTCTGCTGCACTTACTTCAGGCCTGCTCTTGAGCATAAGTTAGACATCAGCACTGCAGCTGAGCACTGGTGCTTCCTAAGCAGACATAGAGAAGAGGTGCACCATGGCTCTGGCAGTGCACATGTTTAGATATGGTGGGACTGGCAGTTGAGAAGTAGCTCTGGTCTTCCGCCTAACCTGCTCTCAGGAGGAGAGTGCTGCTTTGTCTTCTGCTGGGAGATGGAAGGGAAGAGTGAGTTTAGGAAGTGGCCACATTATGATCATTTTAGGTACTGTCAGTTGCATGTAGTGTTGATTTTATGATTTTATGAGAGCATAGACCAACTGAAATACTTTGAATTTTTATTAATATCTTGGCTTTGCAACTCCTTACTTTAAATGATTCGTATTTTGCACACTTTTTACAAAAGTATGCCAGATTTTACAGTATTAATTAAGTATCTCCACGGCGTGGTAGGGATCATACTAGAGTGGAATATGCATCATTTCCATGTGACTCAGTCCAGTGGGATAATTACTGGTGTTTTCATTTCTCAGATGAGAATATTGAGACAGAGAGTGTTGGGGGGCTAGCCAAGCACTGGTATTCCAGGTTAGCACTACCTGAACTTGGCTTTCGTATTCTTTCCACCCCAGGCAGCTGCTTGTCCATAAATTATCTGGGGCCAGTTGGTTTCTTCACATGGAGATGCATCACGAATATGCTGGATGAGCCTGAGGGAGTGTGGGGGCCTGTGATGTAGGCAGGATTCGAAGCCATACAAACTTCCAGAAAATTTGTTCTTCACTGCTTTCACATCTCATCAACTCCCACTCATTTATGTTAGCATTTTTCCAATTTATATTGTCATGAGGAGAATGTGACATACTGTCTGTCTTTTTTTTACATGGAATTTTCTTAGGCTTTCTATCATCAGCACCAAGAATATGGTGGCACACACTGTCACATGTTCATCAAATCCTATTCCTTTCTTTTCACTTTATAAGTGTTATATATTTTATTTATTTTTTAAATTTACCAATGTTCGTGGGGTAATGAGTCATTTGCTATATCCATTATGTAACTATTAAATCAGTTTTGCTTACAGGTTCATCACCTTACATACTTTACAAAACAGTATGCACTGGGGAAGAAAAGAAAAACAGTAGGACTTATCATATGTAGTGGGAATCACGTGCGATTGTGGGTTACACTCATGGATTTTGTTCTTCCCTCCTTGGGTCATATCATAGCATTGGATCCTGTATGAGAATGATTCAAAGCTGTGAAGTTTGAAGTGATATGTAAAAGCTTTTCTTCTGATTACCTGATTATTTTATATATCTATCCATAGTAGGAAAAATATCAAAATACAATAACTTTAGATAACAAAAAATGGTTTGATGCTGAGTTGTCATAGGTGAAATGTGCATCAAGGGCCCAAAAGCTAAAAGACAAAAAGAAATGGCAGTTTCTAGCTCTGGGAAGCCTGGGTGAATTTTTTACAGTGTCAGGTGGAGATGGGAGGTAAAGCCACAAAGCAGGGGCTAGAAGGGAAACACCTGGGCATCAGGAGGTGCCCTGGGCTTCAGCCTTGTTTTTCTTTCCCCCCACATGACCAGCACCTTGTACTTTACTGAATTATTCTCTGTTTCTCAAAGATGAGGTGAAGAGGATGGCAGCAATGATTTCCATGGTCTCTTTCTTGTCCAGAAATGCTCTGATTCCCGGGATTTCCAAGAGTTTTGTGCCATTAAAATGGATTAGCTCTAAGTTGTTATGTACTACTCATAAAAAGAAAATTATTCAAGCTTGTACTTTTTGGCACAAAATATGACTATGATTTCCTAAAATATTATCTCTTAATGCACAAAGTTCTCAAGCACGGAAGCTAACTGGAGCTGCCACAGAGAATTAATAGAAACTATGTGTGAGAGGATGTTATTTAATAAACCCCTAAGTCTGTAATTCTATGACACAAAACAGCTTCAGCTTTCCACTAATTAGAAGCCAAACTTCAGTTTTGCCTCTTTTATCGGGGTCTCCCCCAGCTTGGGATGCTAATTGGTGGCTGAGCTCCTGACTGGGTGGCATCTTCCGTGTCTGCTGATCAAAGTCCCCAACAGTGGGCATGGCTGGCCTTGGGGAGGGAGTCCCTGGAAAGCCTTGAACGAGGCCTTGGGTGCTCACAGCAGAGAGCAGCTGTGCTGGAGGAGGAGAGAGGTGCTCTGTTCCCATCAACCCATTTGCAAGTGTCTTTCTCATCAGCAGGCTCCCCTTCTCCAGGGCACTTGGGTGGTTTGCCTGGGCACTCTTCATTGCCCAGCCATTGCTGTGGAGTGATTAAAGCAGTTTAACAATTTTTTAAGGAAAAAGAATGTCTCCTGTGCCCTCCTGGATGTACATACCTAAACTGCTTTAAGATTGCAAGTATGAAACAGGTCATTCCTGGTGCAGTTGTGTGAAAAATAACCAGCAGTACCTTGGCAGTTACAGATTTTGTTTAAGCCTCCAGCTGTACCAGCCTTCTCACTAGTCCTAAAATACACCAGGGCCTTTGCACATGCCATCTTCACACTGAATTCTCATGGCTTATTCCTCCTTTTAATTAGAATCTTTGCTCAAACATTACATTTTCACAGAAATCATTCTACATAAATCAGCCTCCCTCCTATCTGCTGTCATTTTGTTCTTTTATCATGTTTTACTTTTTCTTTGTAGTCCTTACCTCTTGACATAGTAAATATTTTTAAAGTGACTAATTTTCCCTTTCCTCTAGATTACATGCTGCATGAGTGCAAACTCTTAGCCCACCTTTGTCTCTGTTTCATCCCCCATGCTGGGAGAGCCCCTGGGACATAGGGGGCACTCTGTGCCTCTGCAGAATGAAAAAGAAAAGATTCACATGGAGATCTGAGCCACTGACCAACGATTTAAGCCAAAACTACATCTTTGCTTTAAGAACAGTGCCTGCACACATTTGACATTTAATAAATGTTTATTGAAAAAATAACCACCAGGCATACACAAATAGTGCCTACCCCTGCAACAAATATATAACTGATCCCCGGGTTTTAAGAAGAGAGGTGGTGGCAAGACTATGGTCTTGGGAGCCACATGGTTGACCACTGAGTTCAATTTCTGGATTTCAAATTCTGAGTCAATGAAAAAGCTGCAGTTATGTTTAGCCTGTTTGCTTGCCTGTAAGTAAAGGACAACTATTCTAATAGCAATCATTATAATAATACAAGTAATACCCCGTAGGCAGCTTCCGGTGGAAATGAAACATGAAAAGCTACAAACCCAGTCTAAGCAGGAGTAAAGTCCATGTAGAATCACATCCTAGAACCAACCTGCCAAAGTTTGAGATGCAGTTTGCAGCCAGTGCTCCTCCATCTCTTACCTATTAGACAGGAATCTGATTTGTACCTCTAGGTTCTTCCCTTCCTTGCTACCAAGAGGGATTCTTCCAGCTTTCTGTGAGACAAAGGTCAGAGAGGTAGAAAGCAAAGGCTCCACTTTCACTCAGCAGAGGGAAGCTGATCTTGGGGTGGGAGGGAAGCAGATGCAAGAGCAGAGCAGTTGTATTGGGATCCAGTGCACCTCCTCTGTAGGATGGAACACAAAAGGGTTCGGGTTGGGTCTGTTTATCCCAAGGATGTATCTGAGGGCAGAGCATCATGCCTGGTGCATAGTAGATGCTCAGTGAATATGTGTTCAATAACAAAGGGTACAAGACATTTGAGAGTCAATCTGTTTAACAATTTGTGACCCTTTATCCTGTGATCTTGAACCACACTCACAGTCACTTCATTCATTTTTTATTCACTCACTTCTTCGTGGAATCTCCCCACCTCCATCTCCATCCTCCTGGATGCAGCAGACCAAACTGACTATTGCTTTTCCATCCACTTTTTTAAAGAGATGAGTGTCTGGGTCCTTTGAACCACAGTGAATTTCAGCTAAACGCTTCTTGAAGCCCTGATTATGGAGACTATAAACCTCTGTGGAACCACAGAGTTTCCTTGTAAGGATCCTGCTATTATGCATGTGTTGGAAAGCCCCCTCGTCTTTAGCTCAATTCAACACGTTTCCATTGAGTGAACAGCGCTAAAAGTCTTAAATGGAATTCATTCTCTAGCCTTCTATTTTAACTGTCAAAATTACAGACCATATTGTTTCTGACTGAAAACTGGCTAGTGGCTCCTGCCGACTGCCCCTCCCGGTGGGGCTCTTACAATGCCAGCACCAATAGTGATCTATGTTGTGGTGGGTATTTATTATGAGAAAATCAGGTGGCAGAGAAAAGAATAATTGCCTTCATAAGCGTATAATTTTTTATACCGTGGAAGGGCTTTCTAGGGGAGGACTAATTGCTAGTTCTCAGTGTTAAACATACCTCTGAGGAGTATTTCACGGTCCAGCTATCTGCATATCATTTCTTCCTGTGGACCAGGGCAGGGAGTGTGACAGAAATAAAATTCCATTGCTCCTCTAGCCAGGGCCAGGACTGTGGGTTCTCTGACATTGGTTTCTTCTCATAATGACTTGAGAATTACAGGGAATTGTCACCATTAAAAGCCTGCAGCTGTACCACTGTGGTATCCAATTCCATCAGATCTTGGAAGCTAAGCAGGGTTGGACCTGGTTAATACTTTGGTGGGAGACCACCTGGGATCACCACATGCTGTAGCCTTGGGAGAAGGATGTGGCAACCCACTCCCAAAAAGGTAACCAGCTATTGAAAGCCCTATGAATAGCAGAGAGGCACTGACAATCGTGTTTTGTCTGTTGTACATGGGGTTGCCAATGAGTCAGGTACCAACTTGACAGCACCTAACTTCAACAATCACCATATAAGAGAGCAGAGATTTTCCCAGGGCTTAACTCCTCATCAGGTCACCCCCTATAGTACGTAAGATCAGAACACAGGTCTGGGTGATGCCAGAGTCTGAGTTTTGCAGGGCATATACACTGATTCTGTATCCTTTGGCAATGTCTCTTTTTACCAAATTTAAGAACCAACGTACCTCCCCAAAGCTAGCTGCCCCCCAGATATTTTTCTTGCTGCCTCACTTCACTAGCCATTAAAAGCCCTTTCCTGATTAGCAGCAGGAATCTTCCTTAGGTTTCTGCTAAAAATTCTTGTGATACCCAGGATACCTGGTGTAACCTCTCTTTTAAATCAACAAAAACTTGTTGAGTTTAGGTCAAGATAACTGAGAATAATTTGCAAAACTCTATAAATCCAAATATAATCTATTTAATGCCAGGTCCTGGCTGCTCCTGAAAGATTGAAACTTGGGTCCAAGGATGCCAAGGACAGCAATAGATGCCAAGGACAGCTATAGAATATTGTGGCAAAGAACCAAGATGCTTCCTAGACTCCTCATTAGTCAGACGCAGGTTCAAATACTGATCCTGCTGATACAGTACATTCCTACCCCCATTATCTGGAGGGGGCATGTTCTAAGATCCCCAGTGGGGCTCAGAACCATGGGTAGTACCTATCCCTATACATACAGACATATTTATGATAAAATTTAGTTTATAAGATAGGCACAGTGTGAAATTAACAATACCTAACAATAAAACAGAACTGTTATAGTAGTATACTATAAAGTTATTAAAACTTATGAATTAGTTATTTTTGGAATTTTACATTTGATATTTTGAGACTATGGTTTGTTGGGGGCAACTGAAATCATGGAAAGAAAAAATGTAGAAAATCTGGTTAGCTTTGGGCAAGTCAATTATTCTGTTGCAATTTAGGGCCTCACTGTTAGGGTTGTTACAGGGATTAAACAAGATTGTGCCTAATATTTAACACAGTGCCAATGGCCAACATAAGGTAACAATGATAACACTCCTTCTTGTCTGTATTATGTATCACCAAATAAATTCTAATAAATCCGATTCCTCTCAAATACTTTTTTTCTTGGCATTCCTCAGTACAAAATGTGAGACATCCTTTGACTCTAAAATATAATATTGAGCTAACATTCAAGGCCCATCTGTACCCAATGCACATTTTTTTTAAAGTCAACATTTCATTTTGCAATTTTTCAAGCCTTCAGGAAATTTAAACTTTTCAGTGGGACCTAAGTATCCAACCACTGAAATTCTGCCAATAATATTTTATTCTCCTTGCTTTACTAGCTCTGTGTTCCCTTATGCATCTTGATCCACCTATCAATTTACCTTGGGATTTTGTGATTTTGGTTTGATTCATGTCAAATTGCAGATGTTAGCCCAGTTCCCCACTAAATACTTCAGCATGCTTTGGGTTTTTTTGTCTCTTGGTTTTGTTTGTTTGGGTGGTTTTATTGTTTTGACTTTTAGTTATTTATTTATTTTTTTTGAGACAGGGTGTTGTTGTGTAGCCCAGGCTGACCTAGAACTCACTTTGTAGCCCAGGCTGGCCTCAAAGTTGCCTTGATCTTCTTGCCTCAGCCTCCTGAGTGCAGAGATTACAGACCCGGACCACCATGCCTGGCAGCATACATGTTTTTAAGCAGAGTTCAATATTCATATTTTTCTCTTTTGACAGTCTGCACACAGTGAGATGCATGAATGTTAAGTGTGCATTCTGAGTTTTAGCAGACACACAACACACTCAAATAGCTGAGACCCTTGTCCAGATGTAGAATCTTCCCATTCCTCCCTTAGGCCTGTTCCCAGTCCACTCTGACTCCTAGCACCCCAACTCTGCCTGTCTACCGTGGGATAGTCCATTTGCTCTAAACTTATCATTGGTGGCATTGTGTAGTGCACAATGTCGGCCTCCCTCACTCAAAACAGTGCTTCTAGGGTCATCCACATTGAATTACCGTGTACCTTCTGCAATGGGAAAAGCAAATATTTATTGTGTTTCTACTTTGGCTCATCCTTACATCAGACTTAATCTCCCTGTGCCAGCCACACTGTATACCCTCTGTGCTTGGCTCTTTACTTCTCTAGCTCAGGGCCTCTGTTTGCCCTCCTTCCCCTACCCCCACTCCCTCATCAACTCCTGTTCGTATCCTGTCCTTCCTCTAGGGTCAGTTCCATTCCCATCTCCTCTCCACAGCTTTCAGTGACCACCTTGCATGTCTGCTGAGCTCACCCTCCTTTGGACACTGAGTTGCCATCCCATTAATTGTTGGTGTTGGTGTTTGGTTCCTTGTCATGGTCTAAGGTGGGGGGCTGGTATGTAGGGTCCATGTTATGGGGCTGGACCAAACGCACACTTCACCCGTGAGAGCCAAAGAAGCAGACTCAGGGTGATGATTGCTAGGCCCACAAGAGAAACAGAGTGAAGAATGAGGGAGAAAAAGTGCAAGGGATGAGCCCTGAGTCATGGGTGGGAGTTGGGTTGAAACTGGCCGTTCAGGAGGGAGATGGTAAACAAGAGAGGGAAGCTGTCCAGCAATTGCTGTCATGTAAGTTGCCTGAATACGAAGTAAATAAATTGATGTTCCTTGTGGCTGGTGGACATGCTATACAATGAGGCAATGCATGTCTCATTTTCTCACCTAAACTGCAAGTTAGTGTCTTGCTATTGACAGGGAAAGAGTTTCATAAGGTGTTTGTTTATTTTCTTCTCTTCAGTGACCTGCTTGTGGGAGGCACCAATAGATACTTGTTAATTGCCAGTGGCACCTCTTTCCTGGCCAATCATTCTAGTGATTAGTTTTATTGATATTTTGCATCTGGACTTACAGTGTATTTGACTCAATTGACCATTTCTGCTTTTGTAGCAGTTTTATCTGTCAAGTTGGCCTTCCCAAAGAGTTGGGGAGTGGGCAATGGAAACTGTTTCCATTTTATTACCATTTTTGCTATAGTGACATGGGAATATCCAGCTACTAATGTTCATGGTGAAAGGCACTTCTTATCTCTTCAAAAGTATGGTGTGGTATCAATGTCTATTTTGTTCTTCTGGAATTAAAATTAACAATTATCATCACTTCCAAATCCCTGGTGACAGTTATGAGGGCTGGGTGTGGTTGTCCACTAGAATTCCAGCCTAGGGCTCTGTTTGCAGCCAGTGACATTTCCATTAGAGGAGAATATGGTCAGACAGCCACTGGGCATCAGTCCCTGACCTCGTATTGTTTCTTATCTCCTTAAGCCAGCAGCTGGTCTTCCATCAAGACTGCTTTTGACTCATACAACAAAGAACAGCTGCTCCTTTTCACACCTTCAACATTTTGTATTTTGCAAACATTTCAAGGGAGCTTGAAGGTCTCTTTCTCATGAGAGCTGGGCACAAATGTTCAAGAGCAATCATTGTACTGGCAGCTCGCTGATTAAAAAGACAGCTAGCGAATCAAGATAGAACATCAAATTCAGAAACATCATTAGCAGGATTCTGTTTTGGTGAGGTCTAATCTTTTGTAGGGTCACCGTGTTGTCTTCAATGAATCTGACCATTTTGTATCATTTAGATTGAAACAGACCCATCATGTCACAGGCAAATGGCTTTATCATATTTAATTAACCCAACACCATGTAATAATCTCCTCAGTAATTATCCCTTACCAGCGCTTGAAAGCATGCAGCAACAAATCACTGAAGTTGCAGTTATACTTAAACTGCTATTTGATGCCATGGAAAAAGAATATTGACAAGTTACTGTGCAATACTAATTATACTAAGGAAATGTAAATGGCTTCATCAAAAAAAGAAAAAGCCAGATGGCAGATTTTATATACTTATCTTCATGTGTTAGGAAATGGGGTATTGAAAAAGGAATCATGCCCTCTGCATTAGGAGAGAAGGAGGAAGGGGAAGATGCCTGTGCCTTTATGGGTGCAAAGCTGACCTCCAATTGCAGAAGCTGTCTAGGAAGTGGTAATGTCAAAAAAAGATATCGGTGGTTGTTGACATTTACATCTCATGATAGCACCCTGAATATAAGTGAGTCTTGCTGTGGGGGAATGTGCTGTTTTTCTTGTGGTCATAGTTGATGGAGAAGGAGAGGAAAAGTGACGTGTTCCACAGTGCCCTGGCCTTTCCTTCATGCTTGGCAATGACAGATTGTGCATGGAAAGACACATACTCACTAAGTGGTGAATCACTGTCTCCACTTGAGCTGTCTTTTAAATGTGTCATCAAGAAGACACTAACCTGAATATATTGCAATTAAAAAGCAAAATTTGCTGGGTGTGGTAGCTCATGCCTGTAATCATAGTGACTTGGGAGGCAGAGGCAGGAGGATCACAAGTTCAAGACCAGAGGCAGTCTGTGTAATTTAGTGAGAACCTGTTTCAAAAAGGAAAAAAATGAGCTGGGGGTTGCAGCTCAGTGGTACAGCACTTGCAAAGCATGCAAGTGCGAGGCCCTGGGTTCAACCCCAAGTACTGCTCCCCCTCAAAAAAAAAAAAAAAGCAAAATTTAAACTGGGTGCAGTGACACATGCCCATAATCTCAGCAACTCTGGAGGCAGAAGCAGGAGGATCAGAAGTTCAAGACCAGAGGCAGCCTGAATAACTTAGTAAAACCCTGACTCATAATAAAAAAATGGATTGGAGGTGCAGCCCAGTGGTGGTATGAGGTATGTAAAAGACCCTGGGTTCAGCCCCCAAGTACCAAATAAATAAAAAAATAAATAAAAAGCAAAATTCAGTTGGAAACAATGTACTAAAACCTAAGGGATATGACAGCCTAAGACAGAGAAGAAATTTGATTTCTAAAGAGAGTCTTGGTAAGCCCTTGAATGTGTGGTGCAAATCATATAGTCAGGGAAGACTGAATTAGATTTTCAATGAGCAGAGAGCTCTGAACTCCTTTGCTCTTGAATTGCACACTCTATCGCCCAGCTGCTGTCCCCAGCTAATTTTGCTAGAACTTCCACAGCCATAGGATCTTTGTGGCTTGGGAAATTCTCAATTTTAGTCATATTTTTGGTGAGGGTGGGTTAGATGTGGCCATGTGAGTTAGCCTTCTTAGAAGCAGACTTGGAAAGGACTAAAAGAGAAGAGTATTTGAATGATCATGTTCTCTCTTTCCTCTCAGTATTTTATCTGTGTGTACATGTGTTTGTATGCATGTTGTAGGGTTGTTACCAAAAAAACCCTGTTAATTTATAAAAGTAATTCTCCTTAATTGGAGAAAAATTGGAACATAAAAAAAAGGTAAAGAAAAGAAAATCACTCAAAGGATGCAGTCCAACTATAATCCTTCTCAACAGTTTGCTTTAGTGATTTTGAGTTGTATTCCTTCATGCATACAGTTTTAACTTGTTAGTTTAGTTTTGATATAGTTTGACTCATCACAAGTCTTATATTCAGGATCCTGCTTAAAAATCATCATGAGTTTATTCTGCATAATTACATATGTGGTAATTATGCTTTGAGCTGTGTTACTGTTCCATAGAATGCTATCATTTCATAAATTTTACACAGTCAATTTTCAATTACTGCATAATATTTCTCTGCTTAGATACACTATATTTTTGCTAAGCATTTCCTTATTGTGGCACAGTTATTTCCAAAGTTTCTAGCATTTTTCCTTTGTATATTAAAAAATAAGTTGCAATTCTTAGCAAAATTAAAATTAGTTTTACTTTACTTCATAAACTTTCTCACATTGTTTTATAATTTTTACAACCATAATTTTTAATTTCTACATTTTAAAATCAAAAGTCTGCCTCAGAAGTCTTATCTACTGCTTTGTGTCTACCCATGAAGATCAATGTACTTTCCAAGTTTTTACAGCGATACTTTGACTGATTAACTGATCAACTAAAATGAATTATGTGTTGATTATACACAAGGCCCTGTACTAAACTGGTTATCTTTGTACATAAATCCTTTCCAAGTTTAAGTTTATTTAGGAAAGATGTGTAGAATTGGTACCATTGGACTCGATATCATCGGTGTTTTTGATTGTCTAGGTAGAGGTCGGCTGATGGCTTTTGTGGGGGCCATTACTAGTCTGTCCCCTCACCAGCATTACATAACTACTCATTTCCTCACACCTTTGCAGAGACAAATGCTTTTTCCCCTTACAAGAAAATGAAGACAGTGGGGTGAAAGACTTGAAGAAACAGAGGTTCAGTGTTAAAGGAAATTTCCCAAGTCCTCCTTTTCATTATCAGAAGCAGAATTTGGACTCAAGTCTGTCCAGCTTTTGGATACAAACCATTAAGCACTGTCTTACATTTGGCTCCCCAGAAGGTGGCCCTGGGATGAGACTTTGTGTTATGACTTATTAGCAAGGTATGGAGGAAACACTGGAAGGAAAGTGTGTAATTCTGGGAAGGAAGGTGGCTAACAAAGGCATGATGTCAAGGTTGTTGTTGTTGTTGTTGTTGTTGTTAGGTGCCGTCGAGTCGTGTCTGACTCATAGTGACCCTCATAGGGTTTTCAACGGCTGACTGTTTTGGGATTGACTTGGGAGTGGGTTGCCATGTCCTTTTCCCATTTTGGTGATGCTGGGAATTGAACTTGGGACCTCAGAGACTGCAGAGCAGTGCTCTACCAACTGAGCTAAATCCCAGCCCGATGTCAAGGTTAGTGAGGCTTAATCCACCAGGGAGACAAGAGATGGTATGGGATACACTTCAGTGTTGGCCCTATGAGGGGTAAGGGCATTTAGTATTTACCCTTCTAATCCTGCCAGCTCCTGGTTATGGCCTTTGGGATGGGGGTAGGGGTATCGGTTCCCAGATACTCTTGTACTCCTGGGGTACAAGCAAAGTGGATCTGGGCAGTCTGGATGCAGCCTTTCGAAAAGAGAAACACAGATGCCCTTGCTTTGCCGGGGTTGGCTGGTAATGGCTTGTGACAGCTGAGTGTTAAATTGTTGGGAATTTTGCAAGCTGGTTGACCTGACATAGATAGCTTGAAATCAGCCATGGTGGGAGTATTTACACCATGGAAATTGGCCAATGTTCCAAATTAGGTCTTCCTGCCCTTACACAGAGCTGGTTGTTAAGTATTTACCAGCATCCCACTGCAAGTGCTGGCTTCCTGGAATGAAAGCACGCAGGGGCTCTGTATGCAGTGAAATGGCAAAGGGATGGCGGGAATGGGAAGCGGATGGAGCATGATAGCGTCTGCTGTGCCACTGATCTATGCTGGCTGCTGATGTAGCAGGAAACCCATTCCAAGCCACCCACACAGGCTAGGTGAAGGCGCCTAGGAGAAAGGAAACTGGTGAGAAAGGAGAAAGCCTGCTGGATTTCAGGGCAGGGTCTCTGAACCCAAGGTAGCCTAGCTATGAGAAGTGCTAAGCAGGCAAACTTAGGAACAACTGAGATACTGATAGCAACTGAACTCTTGAACACTTGCAGTGCCAGGCACTGAGCTAGATGCTTTACTTTGGTTAATCTTCATAGAAACCCTAGGAGGCAGATGTTGTCATTGTCATCATCCCTCTTTAACAGATGTTGCACCTGAGATATAAAGAGGAAAATAGTCCAACACCATAGGGGTAGAGCCAAGCTTTGAAACTATTGCCTGACTCCAAAGGCTAAGCTTTTAATAACTAAGCCAGAACACTTCCCTAACCCTACTTCCTGTGGACTGAGTCTGTGTGTTGGGGCATAAGCTGGTAAGGTGGTTATGGGGATGACCAAGGAACCCTTTAATCTTATGGGGTCCTAGGTTCTCCAGCTGGCTATTAGAAAATGATGCAGAGGGGACATAGGAGCCTGGGAGTAGTGGTTAGGCCTACTGGGGGCAGGAAAGGATGGCACTCAGATCCCATCAAGTGATGGAGCTCTGGACATACTCCTTTCCTTTCTCAGCATTAGCTCCTTGCTGGACCAAAGCAAAAGATGCAGAACCAGAGAAGCCTAGAAGATGGGCTGAGCCAGCAGAAACATTTACAGTCAGGCACTGCCTCTTCTTTGTGGTAATAGAGATGAATGTGTCTCTTACTGTTTGTGGCTTTCTTTGCTGAGAGGCCCCACTTGTTCAAGTTTCCTCTTTCCTTTCTCTAGTTTGCCCACCTTGGATTGATGTAGTAATCAGTGGGCAGGATGGACAAAAGGTCTGGAAGGCTGCCACGTGAGCTGCATTCCTGTTGTGCTCTTCTCCCCTAGGCCCTCAGGGAGCCCCTGATGTAAATAGTCCAGCAGTGGAAGTAATAAATAGTCTGATCCCTATGACATATCAGAGATATATCTGGGAGTTTCCTTTGAGAATTAGGCTAGTTACAGCTTTGTGTTTCAGGTGGTTTTGTGCTTTATCTTATAGCAGTCTAGAGCTGCCTTTCAGGCCTTAAGATCCCCAGTATATTTTGTTTTTCCTCCTGTGTATGTATATTTGTATGTATGTGTGTTCGCTTACCTTTGTGAAGGACAGGAGTCCCCCTTATCTTCAGTTTTTCCTTCTCTGGTTTTAGTTGACCATGGTCAACTGTGGTGCAAAAATCATTCTATTTTATTAGTAGTATTAATCTCTTACCATGCCTAATTTATAAATAAAACTTTATCATAGGGATGTTTGTATAGGAAAAGTGGTATGTAGGGTTAAGAACTATTTGCATTTTTAGCTATCCAGTGGACATCTTGAAGTATAACTCCCAGATAAAGGGTGGTGGTAAATGTAACTTAGCTGAAGCAAACTGAAAATAAACATTGGAAAATAAACATTGCTTATGTTGACAACATTACATTTGTTCTTTTTCATAATTGATCTGGGAAGAGTTTTCCTTTACACCTAAATTACTCATTGGTGGAATTTCCTTTAAATTTTTGTTTGGTTGTCTAAGTGTCCAGGAAGAAGTTATAACATGGTAAGTGATTTGGTGCAGGCTTTGGTGACACACATCTCTTCCATTGATGTCTGTGTGACTTTGGTTTCTACATGTCACAGTTTCCCCCTCTGTATTAGTGAACATATTGTTGCTGTGGCAGAGAAACTAACTGAGGCAAACTTATAGTGGAAGAGATATTTATTAGAGGCTCACAGGTAGAGGATCAGTCCATAATCAGTCCACAGCAGCAGGCAGCTGTGGTGGTGACAGGGCCTGTGTCAAAGGACCTCATGGCATGGATGAAGAGCCACTGGGGCCTCTGGCCTGGGTGAAAACCTCCAAAGCCCTACCCCCCAATGACTCACTTCCACAAAACTAGATCTCGCCTCCCAAAGTTTCTGTAGCCTCAACTGGGGACCAAACATTAAAGCACGTGACCTTTGGGGAACAATTTATGTTTGAATCATGACACCTTCTGTGAATCATGGATACTTACAGTACCTGTTTCATATGTCATTGTGAGAAATAGTCTGTGTACTAAGCCCTTGGAAACATCCATGGCAAAGAGTAAACACTGCCCAGTGTCAGGGCTCACCATGTATTCTTTGAGGTTTATCTTGACTTTCAGAAAAATAATTCTTTTATTCAGCAAGCATTTATTGAGCATTTAATATGTGCTCATTTCTATGCTAGGCACTTCCATATAGATTTTCTCTGATATAACTTAATCCTCAACCCTACCATATGTTAAAATGTTCTCAGTTTCTAAGGTTCCCATTCTGGAAATGCCATGTGTTGCCTACCTCAGCCAGGATAGGTGAGGCTGTACCATGTCCACAAACAAGCACAGAGCTCTGAGCCTGTGCATGACATGGGTGTAGTTCTCCCTCATTAACAGGCCTCTGGATCAAGAAGTGGTCTTCTTGAGGTGGTTCAGCTCAGTAGATTGCTCGTCTCATGGCGCCTCCATTACCAAATGTGCTTCTACCACTGCTGCAGCTGGGGAAAGTGCACCAGCGATTCCTAGCCATTAAATACTTTGACTTGGAAATGAAATGGGTCACTTTTACCTGTTGCCATAGCAGGAATGAGTCCCAGGATGCTGCCTGATGGCCCCAGGAATCCTAATCTTCTCATATGCTAGAAGGAGGATAGAAGGGGGTGTAGTAAGTACTAGAACTCTTTCCCTCCACTTGTGATTTCAAGTACCTTTCTAGATCTCAAATTTTTCATCTGTGACAAGAATGACAACTGCACCAATGGAATACAGTTGTTGTAGTGCAAACAAGATGGAAAGCATGGGAATTCACCAAAATGTGGTCAGTATAACTAGTCACTGTCACTATCTACGGCGAAGTAAGTGCAGCTTCCAGCACATGGGTTTGAAGTCCAGTTCTGTTACTTACCAGCTGTATGACCTTAGGGAAGTAATTTCCTTCTGACTTTTGTGTTTTATATTGGTAAATTGGAGTGGAATCATACTCATCCTATCAGCCATGCCGAGGGTTAAGTTGTTAACACTTATCAAGCCCTTAATAAGAGGAACTGAGTATTTAAGATCTGTTGGCTCATGTAATCTCAGTGAGTCACAGTGCTGTGAGGTACACACTTTATTATCCCCATTTTGCAGAGGAGAATACTGAGCCCCAGCAAGGTAAAGTAACAGTTGAAAGTCTCAAATTGGAAAATAAATGGTGAAGCAAGAATTAAACCTCAGGAAGTTTGGCTTCTTGGCCAGTGATCTTAACTAGTTTGTTAACTAGTCTGCCAAAATCAGCTTCACAAAGTTGCCAGCAGAGGGATGGGCACAAAGATGATTCTGGAAAATGTTAGTACCTTCCTTGTTCACCTGGGTACGTGTTAAGGGACATATCCTTGGGCTGTACCTATGTTGTTGTTGTTGTTAGGTGCCGTTGAGTTGAGTCCGTCTCATAGCAACCCTATGTACAGCAGATCGAAACACTTGCCGATTCTGTGCCAGGCAAATGATCTTATTTATGTTTAAGCCCATTGTTGCAGACACTGTGTCAATCCATCTAGTGGAGGGTTTTCCTCTTTTGTGTTGACCTGCCACTCTCCCAAACATGATGTCCTTCTTCAGGGATTGATCTCTCCTGACTGCATGTCTGAAATAGGTAAGATACAGTCTGGCCATTCTTGCTTCCAAGGAGCACTCTGGTTGCACTTCTTCCAGGACAGATTTGTTGGTTCTTTTGGCAGTCCATGATATACTCAATAGACATCTCCAACACCACAATTCAAAAGCATCAATTCTTTTTCTGTCTCTCTTGTTCAATGTCCAACTTTCATAACCATATGATGCAACTGAAGATACCATGGCATAAGTCAACGCACCTTCGTCTTCAATGTGACAACTTTGCTTTTCAATATTCTAAAGAGATCTTTTGCTACAGCTTTTCCTAGAGCAATGCATCTTTTGATTTCTTGACTGCTGCTTCCATGGGTGTGGATTATAGAGCCAAGCAAAGAAAAATCTTGGACAACCTCAATCTTTTCTCCATTTATTGTGAAGTTGCATGCTGGCCCAGTTGTAAGGATTTTTGTTTTGTTGATGTTTAGTTGTAACCCATATTGAAGGCTGTGGTCTTTGATCTTCATCAGTAAATGTTTTAAATCCTCTTCATTTTCAGCAAGCAGAGTTGTGTCATCTGCATAACGCAAGTTGTTAATGAGTCTTCCTCCAATCTTGATGCCGCATTCTTCCTCATAAAGTCCAGCTTCTTGGATTATTTGCTCAGCATATAAGTTGAAGAGATAGGGTGAAAGTATACAGCCCTGATGCACACCTTTCTCAACTTTAAACCACGCAGTGTTTCCTTATTCTATTCAAACAACTGCCTCCTGGTTCATGTACAGATTTCTCATGAGCACAATTAGGTGTTCTGGTATTCCCATTTTCTGAAGTGTTATCCATAATTTGTTATGATCCACACAATCAAATGCTTTTGCATAGTCAATAAAACATAAATAGACATCTTTCTGATATTCTCTGCTTTCAGCTAATATCCACCTGACATTAGCAATGATGTCCCTAGTTCCCCATCCTCTTCTGAATCCCGCTTGATTTTCCAGGAATTCCTTGTGTATATACTGCTGCAGTCACTTCTGAATGATCTTTAGTAGAATTTTACTGGTGTGTGATATTAATGATATTGTCCGATAGTTTGCACATTCAGTTGGACCCCCTTTTTTGGGAATAGGCACAAATATGGATCTCTTCCAGTCAGTTGGCCAAGTAGCTATTTTCCAAATCTGTTGGGATAAACATGTTAACACCTCCAGTGCTGCATCTGTTGAAACATCTCTACTGGTGTCCCATCAATTCCTGGAGCCTTGTGTTTCTCCAGTTCTTTCAAGGCAGCTTCCACTTCATCCTTCAACACCATTGGTTCCTCTTCATATGCAACCTCTTAGAATGGTTGGTCATCTACCAATTCTTTCTTGTATAATGACTCTGTGTTTTCTTCCCATCTTCTTTTGATGTTTCCTGCATCATTTAATATTTTCCCTGTAGAATATTTCACTACTGCCACCCGAGGCTTGAATTTTTTCTTCACTTCCTTAAGCTTGAGAAACACAGAGCATGTTCTTCCCTTTTGGTTTTCTGCCTCCAGCTCCTTGCACATGTCATTATAATATTTGTTTTTGTCTTTCCGAGCTGCCTTCTGAAATCTTCTGTTTAGTTCCTTAACTTCATCATGTCTTCCTTTTGCTTTAGCTGCTCGACATTCAAGGGCAAGGTCCAGTGTCACTTTTGACATGTAATTTGGACTTTTCTTTTTTTCTTGTCTTTTAAAGAACTTTTTGCTTCCTTCTTGAATGATATCTTTTATGTCATGCCACAACTCTTCTGGTCTCCTGTCATTTGTGTCTAATGCATTAAACCTATTTTTGAGGTGGTCTCTGAACTCAGGTGGGATATACTCAAGGTCATACTGTGGCTCTCATATACTTATTCTAATTTTCTTCAGCTTCAGTTTGAACTTGCATATGAGAAGTTGATGGTCTGATCCACAGTAAGCACCTGGTCTTGTTTTGACATTTTGTACATAGCTTTTCCATCATCTCTTTCCACATATGTACTCAATTTGATTCCTGTATGTTCCACCTGGTGAAGTCCATGTGTATAGTCTCTGTTTATGATGTTGAAAAAATGTATTTATAATGAAAAGGCCATTGGTGTGACAAAATTTTATCATGCGATCTCCAGCTTCGTTTCTGTCACCAAGACCATATTTTCCAACTCCTGAGCCTTCTTCTTTGTTTCCAACCTTTGCATTCCAGTCACCAGTGATTATCAGTAAGTCTTGATTGCATGTTTGATGTATTTCAGATTGCAGAAGGTGATAGAAGTCTTCCCTTTCTTCATTTGTGGCCTTAGTGGTGGGTGCATAAATTTGAATAATAGTCATATTAACTGTCCTTCCTTGTAGGCATATGGATATTATTCTATCACTGACAACATTGTATTTCATGACAGATCTTGAAATGTCTTTTTGATGATGAATGCAACCCCATTTCTCTTTAGTTTATCACTCCCAGCATAGTAGACCATATGATTGTCTGACTCAAAATGGCCTATGCTGGTCCATTTTAGCTCACAGATGCCTAGAATGTCAATGTTTATGTGCTCCATTTCTCTTTGAACGATTTCTAATTTGCCTAGATTCATACTACGTGCATTCCATGTTCCAATTATTACTGGATGTTTACAGTTGTTTCTCCTCATTTTGAGTCATGCCACATCAGCAAATGGAGGTCCCTGGGGCTTTACTTCATTTCTGTCACCACAGTAGACTCTACTTTGAGGAGGCAACTCTTCCCCAATAGTCTTTTGAGTGCCTTCCATCCTGGGGGGCTCATTTTCCGGCACTATATCTGACAGTGTTTCTTTGCTATTCATAGGGTTTTCAATGGCTAGTTGTTTTGGGAGTGGTTCGCCAGGTCCTACTCCCTAGTCTGTCTTAGTCTGGAAGCTCAGCTGAAAACCTGTCCACCATGGGTAATCTTGCTCTTGTCTGAGATTACAGTGGCAGAGCTCTCAGCCTCATCGCAACACACAAGCCCCCACAGTGAGGCAAACTGACAGACGTGTTGGGGGGCTGTACCTATACTACACTCTAATTTGGATGCACACAGATCGTTCTTTTTCATGAACAGATAGATGTATGAAAGGAGCAAAAGAAAGGGCACTGTGTGCCCTGTGCTTTTGTGATAGCATCAAAACCTGTGTGCATGTCACCCAGCACAGAGTTGGCACTCATCTACCAGGGGCCCTTTGTGATTCTTAATAAGCAGTCTTGCTTAGTGGCTCTTATTGTGGTAAGCGGGGCCCACAAAGGGACCAGCTGGACAGACTGGCAGGTATCATAACGTGCTAACCGCCTGCAAATATGAGCCTTCCTTTAAAATCAGAACCCTCAGGCTGTCACCATTGAGTTTAGGAAGGCTCATTTTAACTGAATGAGGAAGTTGAACCCATGTCCTGTCCTTTCTGTTCTCATTGCACCTAAATGGGTTGACTATAGGGTGGAGTTTGTTTCCAAACTGAACACCTGGCACTTCCTGATATCATCAAATGCTGTGGGGGGACTGCCATGGAACAGCAGGCCTGGTTTGAGGTGGGTTTGTTTTTCTCAGTTCCTGCCAGAGAAGAGGTGGGAGGGTCCACTCCAAACTGGATAGAGGACAGAAGTAGGTGGCCCAGCACCTTGCCCAGAACCAAAGCCCTGGAGATTCTGGCCAAAGCCAGAGTTTCAAGGGTTCTGTAGCTGTTCATAGGTAGCTTTTGCTGTGTTCCAGATAGTGTGGTTTTCATAGATATCTTGTTCACCTTTCCCAGAAAACCAGTGAAGTCACCACTTCACAGATGAGGAAACTGAGGATCAAGGAGAGGTGAGACCTTACGCAGATGGGATGGTGATACAGAAAATCAAACCCAAGTCCCCAGGGGACTCAGGGTTTGGTGTAGACACTGTAGTGGGGCTTTCACATTGTACCACACTACAACACATTCCCCGTTTTAAATGCTGCCTCTCGGAGTTATGCATCTCAGGCAGTCCTGGGTGTGTGTGAGCTGAAACATTCTATAGATTCAAAAGGCCTGGTCTGTGTGTGTGTGTGTGTGTGTGTGTGTGTGTGTGTGTGTGGTACTTGGGGACTAAACCCAGGGCCTCACACATGCTTTTAGTCTAAGACTGGGCTGCACCCTAGCCCACTTTTTACATTTTGAGTCAGGGTCTGGCTAAGTTATACAAGGTGCTTCTGGCCTTGAACTCATGATCCTCCTGCCTCTGCCTCTTGAATTGCTGGAATTATATACAAGTACCACCACCCTCAACTTCTTTCTTACTAATTCTGTACCCTAGTCCATAATAAATGTGTTAGTTATCTATTACTGCATTACAAATTACCCCAAAACTTAATGACTTAAAACCAAAACATTTCTTATTCCACAGTCTCCATGCATAAGTCATGTGGGTGCAGCTTGACCAGGCTTCCTGGCTGTTCTCAAGGCTAACTAACATCAAGGTGTCAGCTGGGACAGCAGACCTCTCTGTTCTCTACCAGGGATGGATCAGCCTCTGTGGTCACCTGTGAGGCTAGGGCAAGACTCCATGCTCTCAGTCCAGTAGACTGTGTACCTTGTTCCCTCATGGCTCTTGGTTGTGAGAAGCTCTAGATTCCTTGTTCTGAGCTTTGCCCATCTGGAAGCTTATGCTAGAGTAGCTTGCTTCATCAAGACAAACAAGGGAAGAGAGCCAGAGGACCAGAGTGCCAGCAAGACAGAAGACTCGGTTTCTTTATTACTTCATCAAGGAAGAGGTACCTGCCACTTCTGCCACCTTCGGTTCCTTAGAAACAAATCACTGAATCTTTATCACACATAGTGCAAGGAGATTGCACAGGGTCACACACAAGGGGAGGCAGGGGTCACTGGGAGCCAGAAGTTGCCTAGTGAAATACCCATGGTTATTTTAATGCAAAACTATGCATCAAGTTACCTGTAATGGGAAGAGATATCTCTCTAGAAAATCTTGCCAATCTTAAGAATTCACCCATCCCCTGATACCTCTCTTCCTAAGATAAAGCCATCTTAGTTTGAAAAAGCCAGAATAATAATCAAGTTTTGAAACATTCAGTCTCTTTCATATAACTTTGCATCTACTTTCTTTGACCCATGTTGCTAAATCCAACCTTATGACTAAGTTTTGAGTGGTTGGGGGTATTTCCATGTTAGTGCTGTGGACTTTCTATACAAATACAAATAACTGTTGACCTTTGAAGTAGTCTCCTTGGGATGGGAGGCTTTATGCTCATTCATGATGCAAACTTTGTCTAAGACCTTGGGGTTTCTCTTTGGGAATGACCTTTGGAATCAATCTCTGTCTCTGTCTCTGTCTCTGTCTCTGTCTCTCTCTGTCTCTCTCTCTCTCTCTGTTTCTCCATACATCTCGCCCACACACCCACATACACACATACTCACATACACATACTCACAGAATCTTCCTCCTTTTCTTAGGATATGATTACCATAAAATATTTGTTAGGTATGACTATCAGGGAGGCATGTTGTTGTTTACTGATTATTTCTTCATGCATTTCCATCCTAAAACTAGTAGATTCGAACAGAGACCTACCCAGGGCTCTCTTTATAATACCTTTATAGCACACAAGGAACCCAGATATAATCATTTACAAGCAAAACATGGCAAATACTACCTCCTTCTTCTATGCTTAGATTGACTGAGTCTCGGGAACTGAGCATCCTTGGTCTTTAATTTGTGAAGTTTTAAATATAAATTTAGATCTGAGAAAAGAGAATGATTAGTAGTCCTGGAGGTTGCTGTGTATATTAATCCATCTTAGAGGGAAGGATTGAGATCCCAGAGAGTGAAGAAAATGGCTAGGTTCTTTAGCAGAGAGAACAGAGAATCTTAAAGTGCAAAGTTAGAATGGGCAGAGAGAAAGGTAATGCTTGTTATTAGTCCATTTGAAACTATTATTTAATATATTGTTGATGTTGTTAGGTGCCCCCAAATCAGGCCCAACTCATAGCAACTCTTATAGGGTTTTCAATGGCTGATTGTTTCTGGATTGTTTATTTAATGTAATAGATTTTTTAAAAGCATTTACTATGTGGTAAGTGCTTGACAAATTTAAAGAGATAGGCAATATTTCCTCCCATTTTATAGATGAAGAAAATGAAGCACAGAGTAGAGGGACTTACCCCAGGTCATACAGCCAGCAGGCAGCAGTCTGCACTCAGAATCTGTAGTCTCTATGACTGCACCTTACTGCCTCCCAGAACTAAACATCCACTCTGAGCATTTCTGTGCAGGCCCAAGGGTGACTGTCACATCAGGACTGTTGCACAGCAGGGGTGATTCCCTGGGCCCCTGCAAAAGGCATTCTTATTCCCTTGGGACATGAGTAATGTGAAATAGATTGTACAGAAGAGAGGCTTTGAGAGTGGACCCAGAAAGATGGCCAATGGCTCTGAGGGATAAGGCTAGAGGAGGCAAAGGAGCAGGACAGGGGAGAAAACCAGAAAGAAAGGGAAAACTAACCTTGAAATTTACTGTGCCAGGCCATCTCTAGTTGGAACTTTGAGCACTCAGTCCCACGGAGACAGACTGTTGGAGGTGAATAGATAGGAATGCAGTGCCTGGGTGTGTCTGTGGATGGGGTGTGCACCCCTCCACATCTTCTGTGGCAGAGGGTAGTGGAAGGATATTGGAAGAGAGATGACTGGAGCAAAAGGAAGGGGAAAGTCATGGCTGTTGTCCTATTTTGTTACCCAAGCACCTCCAACAGTCCATGAGAATTGATCAGTCCCCTGAGGAGCCAAATGCATCCGTATATGTGTATTATGTTGCTTACATTGCTTTGCCTTTCCCTGACAGGCACTTTTAGAGGATGCAGTCTCTGCCCTTTTGTGCCAAGAGCACATCTGTTTTGCCCATGATTTCAGGTACTCAAGCGATTTACCAAAACAAAAACAAGAACAATGGAAACCTGTGACTTAAAAATCAAGCAATACATCTAATTACACAGAAACCTGTTCCCTTTTTACTTGTAGTGATCAGGAGTGGGGAAAGGTCAGGACCATATATTTAAAAAGCCACATCTGTACACCCCAAGTGGCTACAAGAGAATCAGTTTATTTGAAAGCTCTGTCTCTCCTGCAGAAATTCAGCTGAGGATCTGGGGCTTTAGGGAGGGGACGGTTTCTCTCCTTGCCAATCCTTCCCTTGCTCTCTGATAAAGCAGGTAGCAAGCAGGATAGAAATGACTACAGGGGAGCAAGGGATATAAATATTCAGTCCTGACAGTCCCCGAAGGATAAATGACAGCGGCCCATGCAAAGTGAATTCTGCACATTTTAAGCTGGATCTTCTCGGCATCCAAACTGACACGAGTAAATTGATTCCAGGTGATGCTGACATTTTGTAATTATCACTGTCGATAATTTTCATCGTATTCCATTGGATATTTTGATTATTTAAAATAGAGTAGCATACTGAGTAGTGGTCATTAGTTTAGCTCAAGGGAAAAATTCATGGATTAATAAGCTTACATTAGAAATAACCTGCTAAAATTACAATTGGCATGATTAGTGTCCTCACTTTTTTAATAAGAAGAAACTACCCAAACTGACAGCTTTTCTCTCTTAAACTGGTTCATTGTTCTATTGTTATCTTAGAGGAAGGAAAGACATCTGTAACATGGTAGTAGTAATAAAGAGCGTAATAACTCAACACACAAAAACCAGGGTTATGTTTCATTCTACATCTGATGGCAGATGAGTATTGTACACGCTCTTATTTTCTGACTAGATGTGGACTGGAGTGAGGAAGCCCCATGGATTTGGAACAAGGTCAGGTTTGGGAAGTCGGCCCTCTCATCCTATGGTCTGAAGGGACTGTTTTGTGAGGACGGCTGGAAAAGCAGGTGGTTTGGGACTGAATTTTGTTATTTCCCTTTGTGTCAATTTTTTTAAAAGCATATTCATTTTACACTTGATCTTACCCCAAAGCCCAAGAAGCTCTAAGTTCATTCCAATTAATAAAGAATAAAAGGGGCAGTCTGAATAAGGAGGTAATTCTTTTTTTTTTTTTTTAAATAGATTTGATAATTGCCAAGGCATTGTTGTTTGGTTTTCACAGGGAAGCATTGCACACATTGACCAATAGCCAAGAATTACAGTGTTCTTTGTATCTGTCTAGCTCCAGGATAAGATAGGCCACACAGTCCTGTCTATTGATTTACTTGCTGGTGGCTCAGGTTTTGTGGGCTTACTCAAGGGATTAACAGTTGGCTTTTATCTTATTGGCCATAAGCCATATTGTTGATGTGTACATTGGCAGCCTGATGGTTGAGATCATTCATCCATTTAGCCACCCACCCATCTACATGCACCTATCCATTCACCTACTTATTTACCTTCCCATATGTTCACACTCCATCTACTCCCTGATTTGTTTATCATCCGCTCATCCATCCATTCATCCATCCATCCATCCATCCATCCATCTACTCACCTACTCATTTACTCACCAACCTACTTGTTCATCTATCTATCCATTCATTCATTTATTCATCTACCTAGTAGTCCATCTATTTAACCTTTTGTATATCCACCCTCCCATCAATCAGTGAGTATATCCTTACAACCATCCATGCAACCACTCATCCTTAAAAAGTCAGTTAGCAAACCCTTGGCATTGATAATAAAGAAACACATAAGTCAGTTATGCTGCTAATGGCTTACAACCTACTACAGGAACTGCACATAAATACAAAATCATGAAACAATGTGCTGAGTGCAAGGATTGAGGACTGTGCTGTGGACCTGTGGGGTGGTGCAGAAGGAATGCCCCGTGATGAGCAATCAGCAAGGATTCACACATGAACTCGGATGCTACACATCTTCACTATGGGAGTAGGGAAAGTGACTGCTGGAAATTGAGCAGAATATGAACAGCCAGGTTTCAAGTCCCCCTGTCCAAGAATACCAACTTGTTGTTTGGTAGAACCCCTAGCAGGGAACAAAACATATGGAGGTATTATTAGGGTTCTGGGCTGGAAAAGTACTTCAGGGAGCCAATCCAAAGAATTGGGACTCAGTGTGGGCCTCTAGTTTTGCATGAAGGAAAGGAAAAAGGAATAAACAAATGGATGGCTGGACAAATGAATGTTAGGTGGCTAAATAGGTTTTCGGTGATAGATTAAAATGCAAACTTGACTTGAATCAGCACAGACCCTTAGCCTAATTATGCAGGGTGACATCCTCTGTGGAGCCAAAACACCACCAAAATCAAGTCCACCCAGCATACGCGGAGAGCTGCATTCTCCACCCTTCCCCTGCAGCTTGCGGGGCTGCAGGAATCCTGGCAGGAGCAGCCGGCCCTTCAAATCCAAGTTCCTGGCTTTTAGCTCTGCACTGCATCCTGGGCGATGTCTTAGTGGCGCTTCCGGAGGCTTCCAGGTCTCTATTGAAACGTAGCTGTTACCAGGGGCAACCCCACCTCCCAAACGGAAACACAGTTCCTTAAGCTTTCCCAGGTGCTGTGAGCCCAACAGTTGCCAAAAATGCTCCAGACCCATTCTGCCCCTCCCTCCATGGAGCTTAAATAGACTGGGAGCACATGCTTGTCCACAACAGGTGTGGCTCAATGAGAGAGAAATGTTCCCTTCTGGTCCTGGAGGGTTGGCACCTTTAAGAAACGGGCCTGCGGCGCATGGGGGAGCACACTCAGAGCCAGAAAGGATGCTGTATGCCCCCTCTAGGGCCAGAGGCCTCCAGCTCTGTGAGCAGGTGCTCCTCAGGCATGCAGTTTCTATAGCCAAAACAAGGCCAGGCAGGGAGGGGCTCCTGGGCTCCGAGCTCCAGCCAGCGGACTTACTGGGCTCTGCCAGGGTGAGGAGCAGCTGCGTCGCCATTAATTCAGCCAGATTAACCTGCTCAGCGGAAGCGTGCAGAGCTGAGGGACTCTGCCTCTGCGCAGCTGGAAGGAAAGACGTTGGGCCCTGAGGGCACAGAGAGGCCGGCTCCCACAGGGGGGGTGTGCAGGCCTAGGATTACTTGACAGAAACCCCAAGGACAAAGCCGAGAACTTTACTCTGAAAAATCTGCCCACTAATTCTCTCCCTCCTTGAGCTGACGTAGGGGCACAAGGAAGTTGTGTGTGAACTAAACGGAATTGCTGGCTCCATGAGATCCTCAGTCAGTGAGATTTCCTCCACTTCCCTTTACTTTGGGAAGTTCTCCCCTCCCACTGGGGAGGCTCTTCCATGCCAGGACTTGAGCGGTCTCACCAGGATATATGGTAGAAGGAGGAGCAATGTGGTAGCCAGTGGTAAATTTCTTACAAAGGAGCACTGCTATCCTTCTCTCTGCATAATGAATGCAGATTGAATTGATAGAGGAAAGAAACAAACGGGGATAGTTAGAAACATATAAAAATATGAATCTTCATAATACATACTATCTAAAATTCAAGAAAATGTTTTCTTCTATCTCCATAAGAGTCACTTACATGTTTATGGAAGTGTGAGGGAGTGTGTTGGGGGCCCCTTCTTTCCTCTCCCTATTTTGAATCCCATTGTGTTAGTTCAGGTGGAGTAAGTTGCAAGAATAACAAGGTCATGCCAACATTTCAGTGTTTTACCAGAAGTTTCCTGCCTGTACAACCATTCTTCAAATCAAGGGAAAATTCCAAGGCACCATTATAACCAGTAAAAAATTTGTAATTCATTTAAAAAAAATTTTATTGGAAAATTTTAATGTACACCTTAATGTGATTCATTCTGACATGCTTTTCATTGTGACATTTCCATATATGCATTTTGATGTACATTGTTCATATAGGTTCCCCCTTACCCACTTGTATGCTTCCCCCCCCACCTTCCCCATCTAAGTCTTCTCTATCATTTACTTGGTAACTATCATTTACTTGGTAATATTTTTCTATATGTCCTTGGGTTCCAGTTCTGTTTAAGATAGAAACTTTTCCTGTAGTGAACTTTGTTTTTATCGTGTCAGAACAATTCCATGCGTTTTCTAGACCATTTATATTGACACCGTTCTTAGCTTTTTTTTTGTTTTATTTTGATCCGACCTTTGAATAAGATTTTTCCTTCTTATAATTTTGATTCAGCTCCCACATATGAGTGAGAACATGTGGTGTTTCTCTTTCTGAGCTTGTGTTTGTTCACTTAGAATAATTTTCTCTAATTCCATCCATTTTGCTGCAAATGACCTTATTTCATTTTTCTTAATTGCTGAGTAGTATTCCATTGTGTGCCTGCAGCCATAGCCCTGTGGCATCCGATCCCATCAGATCTCGGAAGCTAAGCAGGGTCGGGCCTGGTTAGTACCTGGATGGGAGACCACCTGGGAACACCAGAAGCTGTAGGCTTGGGAGAAGGACCTGGCAACCCCCTCCCAAAAATCAATCTGCCATTGAAAACCCTATGAACAACAGAGAAGCACTGACAATAGTGTTTCCCCTGTTGTACAGAGGGTCGCTATGAGTTGGATACTGACTCAACGGCACCTAACAACAACAACAATTCCATTGTGTGTAACCAT
>VMDO01018518.1:0-41992 GCA_007922755.1 Pedetes capensis
GCGGTCCCGCTGCTGGCCACTGTGTAGCTCCTCTGAAGCCTAATCCTTAATTTCAGTGTACGCCTAGTATCATTCTTTATCTCTCAAACTAAATTATCTCTGTTTCTATTTATTCAATTTGTGTTTTAAACCCCTAATCGAGGCTTCTTATTGCTCCGGAACAGAAGGTGTGTGTTATCTGTCCGCCATCTTGACTCTCCTTTCTAGAATATTACTCTTGATTATTTTTTTTATGTTAACCTGTTTCCTTTAACTGATTTTTTACAACATTTATTTCCAGTAATTTATATTATCAAAACAACTCATCATCATAGTTAGATGAGGTTTTGACATATAAATATACCTGAGGAAATCATCACCACAATCAAGATACCAAACTTCTTAACTTCCAAATTTCTGTATGTCTTATTTGTCATCCATCCTCTAACCTTTTAAAAACTAATATATTCTGTGTCATTTCCATTCCATCCCTATAAGTACTCTATAACCTTAGAAGTTAAGAGACCAATAACAAAGCCAAAAAACAAATGGCAGAGTAATAAAATTTACTAATGTTTTAAAATAATGATTATTTTCTTTCATGATTAGGGAGCTTACTTTGCCTGGAAGGCCACAGCAATGGGAAAGAACTATGTGAATGGGAAAACTTTCCTTGAGAAAAGGTAGGCTTACTGTAACTGGATTTATTAGCAAACTGACATTATAGTTTTCAGTACTCAAAATTATTAATTTCACCTATCTAAACAAATTTGTTGTATTGCTCTGTGTTTGAACCTAGTTACAGACAAAAGAAAGAGAGAACTTCTTAACATCTTGGCTTCCTAGCCTTAGTATGTTAAGTGGTAGTATTATTCATCTCTTAAGAACATCTCTTTATGCATTCTTCTAGTTGTTTCCTAAATGTTCAGGGTTTTTTTTCCTTCATTTTTTTCCATCATTTCAAAAACAGAACATTGTATTTAGAAAAAAATTTTAAATGATCTAATGATAACTATGACAATAAAAAATTTGTGAAACCAAACACCTGATATTGAGCAGATTAAGTACATGATGTGTGTGCTTAATAGAGAATGGTGCACTGTGTAAAAATTTGCTGTTAGTGAAGAAGCACAATAAACTATCTCACTTACTCCTGGCTATATTGCAGACTCTGTTTTTATGGTCCTCCCAAAACGTCTGATCTTGTGAAGAGAAAAAATTTATAATTGACTTTAACAGATGACCCTTCTCAGTACATTTTTCACATATTAATGTTAAGATTATTAAAGTTGTTATTTTCCATTTACTTATTTATTTAGGATTATTGAGGGGTGAACCCTGAGCCTTACACATTCTACACAAGCTGACCTGCAGCCCCAGTGCCTTTTTTATTTTTTTATTCTGAGACAAGGTCTCACTAAATTATCTCTCGTCTTGAACTCGAGATCCTCCTGCCTGAGCTTTCTGAGTCACTGGTATTATAGGCATGTGCCACGTGCCCATCAAGGTGTTAGACTTTGAATTAAATGGCAAACTTAGTCTTAAGATCATAAAGCATTTCCCTTTAGATTTTACTTGTTAATAAGTCTTCCAAACATTTCAGTGTTATAGTTTGTAATGTTATACCTTACAAGAACAAACAAAATTTTAGCAAAGGTCTTATTTTCCTGCTTTATTTTCCCTAATTATTGTAATAGAGCTACTACATCCTGATTATATTATTTATATTGAAGAAGTTTCCTAAAATAAACTCATTTTAGGATTACACTGTTTTCATGATATTGGGAATTGAGCCCTAGATAATTGTCAGTTTCTTATTTGTGGACATCTGTCTCAATGAGATCACTAGAGGAATTAGTGTGAAATTTAGTATTTTTAAGAGTATTTTAGATTTTCAAGATATCTATGCTGTTCCTATCATTGTATTTAAAATAGCCATAAAAATGTAAACAGTGCTATAAAGTCATTGTTTTTTAAAAAATTTTCTTTAGATACAATGAAGATCTGGAACTTGAAGATGCCATTCATACAGCCATCTTAACCCTAAAGGTTAGCTCAATATCTACCAACTGGATTTATAATGATTTTTATAATGAACTGCTTGGGAAATTGACCAGTTTTCCTCCCTCCTCAATAGGAAAGCTTTGAAGGACAAATGACAGAAGACAACATAGAAGTTGGGATCTGCAATGAAGCTGGCTTTAGGAGGCTCACTCCAACTGAAGTTAAGGATTACTTGGCTGCCATAGCATAATAAGGAAGTGACTGAACAATCAGGAATTTCAGATAATATATCTACTTAAACATGTTTCAAGTATGTTTTGTTTTGCAGACTTTTTGCATACTTATTTCTACATGGTTTGACGGACTGATGTTTTTAAAATGACACAAATCATAATAAACTATTAAATCCAGCTTCTAGCTTTTTAGAAGTTAGTAAAGTTTTGACATAGTTATTTCTTGCTTTTTATTACAGTTGATTTCTAGGAACCACATTGCAAAGCAAAATGGTGAAATCACTTTTTTATGTACTTTTGGTTGTCAGATACTATTGCCCTTTTTACTATCAGATGCTGCCTGTGTTTCTATAAGGCAAAATCCTAATTTTGATAAACATCACTGCTTTTAGAGCTGGGAGAATCTATAGACCTTTATGGATTCATGAGATAGCTAAGCTAAGAAGCATAGGTGTTAGGCACCATTAGGTGTGGATCAGTGTGATCCTAGAATGCTCTGTGCCATTGTACTGGAGCTATGAAGAATACTAAGCCAAGCAGATCTCCTGGGAGATGTATTATGTAAGTGAATAAACCATGGTTTGTAGGCTCCTGTGGTTTCTCTCCATCACAGGTGTATTAACATCTTTACATGGAGCCCCTGGATTCTACTAAACCTTTCAAACTCAAGTACCTGAGGAACATTAAGTGCTGGAAATAAAATACTAAGTGTCAAAACTATTGTGTAAGGCTCTCCCTCCTTAATGTAATCTCAGTGTAATCAGAACCTTCACTCTAAATAAGGGCCTTAGAAGCAAGAAAATAGTGGGGCACCTGAACTCAGATTTCGTATGTGAAAGCAGTGCTTACCTTTGTTTCTTTGGGGTTTTATTTATTTTGTACACATCTTAGCATAAATGAAAAAAAATTCATTATTCACATTCATAAAACAGTTCATGAGTGCAATTGTTCTCATCAACATAATTCAGTGATTTAAGTGTAGCTCAAAATATTTTGATTAAGATTGAGCTAAGTTTAGGGGGAAAGAGCCTTACGTTGGAGTACTTTTGACAGGATTTGCAGTTTTGCTACCTGCCTTCACTGTAACAATCCTATCTTATGGGTGGCAAGAGCATTTCAGGAAATGGAAGATGACTCCTTGGCCTCCTGTTTTAAGATGTCTGTCTTGAAAGCCTCATCTAATAATCTCTCCTTACGGGTTACTAGTGTATTGTGACTCCAGCCCACTGAAAGTGAACATAATTGTAAAAAGGAACAGTCTTTGAAGTCAGGTCTCAACTCTCCCACTTACTGGCTGAGTGACTGTGCAAGCTAATTACCTCAGAGGGTTTTGGTTTTTTGTCTTTTTTTTTCTTGCTGTACTTGGGGGTTGCACTGAGGGCCTTGCACATAATTTTGTAAGTGCTCTACGGCTAGCCTGCACTCCTAGCCCCATTCTTTATTTTTTATTTTGAGTTACAGTCTTGCTAAGTTACACAGGCTGCTTCTGGCCTCAAATTCACAATCCTGGCTCTGCCTCTGAGTTGCTGGGATCAAGAGGTGTGTGCCACCTGCCTGACCTTACAAAGGTTTTTAAGGACTAAATTTGAGGATGCAAGTTAATAGCTAAATGCTCTTTTGGCTGCTCTTGAATTTTCTTAAGCTCTCTTTAATGTCCAGAATTTAAAAATCCAAGTAATGCCAAAAGTCCACTAATCAAAGAAGGGAAAGGTGAAGGTATATAAATTTAAGACAAGGGAAAGTGCACGTAGGTTCTTTCTGGGTGCTAACAGAGTTCATCTAATGACATAAAAGAGGAAGTTAGTGGAAGTAGATTGGATCCAGGTTCAGCTTTCTACCTCTTGCCTCCATTAAATAGTCAGTTCTAGCTGAAGTTGTCTATAACTCCACTCTTTGTTTGCTATTATTCTTTTCAGTGGCTTTAAAATTAAGCTGTCTCTTTTTACCTCAGTTCCTGGAAGTTCAATTTTATTTAGCAACCTGTAAACATTCTAAAAGTCTTTAATAATTTCTAACTTCTTTTTTAAAAACATAATGTTGCTACAAAGCCTAAGTTGATCTCTTAACTCATGATCCTCCTGCTTCAACCTCCCAAGTGCATTGTGCCCCACTATACTTGGCTAAACAAGAGGAAGTCAGTTTTTTTCTTTTCTATTATTCCCTTCTCCCTCCCATCCTTCCTGTCCTCATTATGCCTATTAGACAACTGTTCTACTGCTGAGTTAAATCCCCAGCCCTATAGCTTTTTTTAATCTCACATAAGTATAATGATCCTAATGTTCATAGTCTCTTCCTACTTGTGGTTCAATTTGTATCTTAACAATTGTCTTGCTGGATACCCTGGTGGCATGCTCATGAACCCAGAGACTTGGGGGTCTGAGGCCGAAGGATGGAGAGTTTGAGGCCAGAGATAGCCTGTGTAACTTAGCAAGACCCTGACTCAAAATAAAAACTAATAAAAGGGCTAGGGGTATAGCACAGTGGTAGAGCACTGAGATAGCATGTGCGAGGTCCCAGGTTCAATATCCAGTACTTAAAAAGAAACTTGTCTCCATTCTCTTCTGTGTTTATTGAACCATGAATTTAAATTTGCAAAACAATTATTAGCAGAGAAACATGGAAATGTTTAAAATTCACATCTGTAGGGATAAGAGGGAGCTGAAAAGGAAAGGGGAAAAATTATGTTGATTCATTGGCATTGATTAGGTAATAGGGGAACATCAAAGAGATTTTCATCTTTTGCTTAGTTATGTTCACAGAAGGAAACCAACTCTCAGTATTTAACCTATCTTGTCAGGTGTTTCCCTGCCAGTGTAGGTTAGCTCTGAGCCCTCCATTGTAAAAAGAGCAGACTGATATTCAGTGACTTGCCTAAGACTTTGAGGACTTGGTAGCTCCCTTTGGTTAGAACAGTAATTTCCTGAAAACCAGTGCAGTGATCCTGTATTAATGTCACATTGTTTCACACAGTTCCTCCAACTTCAGGCTACTCACTCTGTCTCACATGGCTACTCACTCTGTCTCACACTGTTTATAGAACTAGCACTACTTGGCTGCCAAGTAAGTGATAACTGTCACAGCCATAAGCAAATTAGGTAGCTGAAGTTCCATCAGAGGCCATGTCCCTGAGTTCCACTTCCTAAAAGCCATCACTTTTAACTTTTTCAGGTATTTTATCAGGTATTTGCTTTCATGTTTAAAAATAAGATAACATGACATTTTCTGGATTCCTGAAATTTAGCCTCTACCTCTGCCTTCTCTGCTAGGAGAGAATGTAGAACTCTTATACAACACTCAGTTCCCCTCTCCCTGCCTCAATATAATTAAATCACAGTTTTAAAAAAAGTTTTTCTTATATGTAAGTATACCATGACATTTCTTAAGTAGCTTTCTTGTGGGTGATGTTTCCTCACTTTGTCTTGTTTTCTGTGTATCAGTCTCTAATCCTTGGCCCGATTTCCCAAAACAGAACTAAGAACCTTCTGCATACTGTTTACGCATGGGCAGATACCAGGTAATCTGTAATGGTTCTCCCCCCACACTTCCCAGAAGCTCCTGTCTTGGAAGCTTCTGTTTTTCTTCTACTAATCCAGGCTAATTGTGTGTTTGAAACTATCCTCTTCTGTCATTTGGCTGGGTTTAAAAATTCTAATGGAAATAAATTAGCTCCACATTCTGAAAGCATTTGTTGTTAGTTGCCCTTGAGTTGTGTCCAACTCATAGAGACCCTCACAGGGTTTTTAATGGCTAATTGTTTCTGGATTGTCTCCAGAGTGGATTGCCAGGTCCTTCTCCCATTTTTGCAGTACTGGGAGCCAAACCCAAGACCTCAGAGACTGCAGAGTGGTGCTCTACCAACTGAGCTAAATCCCAGCCCTTCTGAAAGCATTACTCCCTTCTAAATTCCATTGTTGCTGATGGAAGCCCAGTCCTATTGTGTATGTGATGCCAAATCCTTTATATTTTTTTCTTCTCTGCAGCTCTTAGGGTTTTTTCTTTTATCTGCAGTATTCTGAAATTTCACAATGACATATTTCCCTTTGTGAATACATTCATTGTGCTGAGCACTCCATAGGCCCTTTAACTGCAAAAGCAAACAAAAACCTTTGGTAAATTTTCTAGCATTTAAAAATTAAAAAACATTTTTTGTTGTTTTTGTTCTAACACTCCTTTAACTCGATTCTGGATCCTTTTGTGTTTGCTCTATTTTTTTAATCTTTATTGTACTCTAGTAGATTTTTCCATTTATCTATTGATGTTTAATATTTGGGATACTGTTTTCACTTTCAACTGTATGCTCTATCTCACTTTAAAAAAAAAATCCCTCATTTTATGACCACAATTATTTTTTTGAAGTCTCTAGTTGTAAAATGCGTTTTAAAACCATTTTGTTCTGGTTTCTGTTTCCTTGAAATTCCAAACAGAATAATACTTAGAAGTGCTGAGTTTGTGAATGAGGCCAAGATCCACTTTCTGGGAGATGCTAAATGTTAAATTTGCCTTGAACTTTTCATTTCATTAGCTTAATTTCTCCACAGAAAAATGGGGTTTTGAGGTTGGAGGAAGTGGGAAAAGGGGTACCAGCATTTCTGGAGGGACAGAGATGGGGCCACTAGCACCATTTGGAAAAATTTCACTCTTCATAATGGCAACTCTCCCTTCTCTTGTTGAGCCTTAAGTCTGGAATCCCTGACTCCCTATTTTCATCATCACAACCCCTACTTTTCTGCCTGGGAAGGATGAGGATTGGCCCAGCTACAATGGAAGGAAAAGAAGACCTGAGTGTTCCCTATAGACTAGTAAGCAATTCTTGTTTCAGTCTTGCCTCCTGTCCCTTTTACCTTACAGGAACTTGAAGTACCAAAGCCCTTCTGGAATTCAAACTGCTTTCTAAGTCACTTGCTTAACATCCCCTTCTGCAGGCAGTTTTCTCGGCTTTGCTGACTCCATCTGCAGGGAAGCTGCCTGGGTTTAAATAAACCTCCGTGGTTCACTTATCTGTTACATACCAGGTATCTACCTTTTAGTTAAGAAAATGGAGTAAGTTGTAAGACTCTCAGAACAATGTCGGCCACACAACACTAATTGAGTTACTGCTGGTCTAATGCAGTGTTGGTGGTGTATCTTGTCGGCAATCTCCTCTCCTTTCTGTCTTGGTGGGTTTTCCCTTTAACATTCTTTTCCTGTCTTTCAGAGGCGCTTGGAGAAGGCGCAGGATACATAGGATTATCTGAATTGGAAGTTGTCTTTAATATTGAAAATCAGTGTTACCTTCTCAGATCTAACCTTTCTGGTGCCTCTGCCCTCGGTAGGCAGCGTTGGCCGGGAACAGCCTGTGTCTTCTGTTAAAGTGAGCCAAACACACCAGGGACCCATGGGGAGGAGGCCAGCACCCTGGGTCTACCCGCCCTCCTGCGCCGGGTGCACACGTCCTAGGCCTCGCTCCAGCTTGGCCTGCAGGAGTAGATCAATGCCTTCAACAAGCATGGCCGCCACGCCGGCGTCAGCCTCACTCGGGAAGCCGCGATGCAGCCTGGGAATCGCGGACTCGGGGCGTCCCCCAGCCCGGAACCACGTGACGCACGGGCGGAGCGCCGCGGGGCCCAGTGGGGCGGGGCCGTTCAATGAGGTTTCCCGGCTGGCCCGGCTTCCGGGTCCCAGTGCTGCTAGCTCACGCTCGCAGTTCTGAGCCGGCTGGTGAGGAGCCGGGGAGGGCGGGGAGGGTGCGGGTCCCGTCCGCCGCCCGGCCTGCGTCCTCCTCGGCGGGCCCCTGCCCTGGGCCGGCAGGGGTCCAGGCGAGTCCGGCCCGACCGGCGGGCTCAGCGGCGCGAGCGGCCGCGCGCGCGGTTACGGCCCGAGAGGTCCCCGAGCCCAGGGCCACGGCGGCGCCCTACGGTGCTCAGTTAGTCGTCAGGCTTTTCCTGCGGGGTGGGAGCGGGAGGCGAGTCGGCAGCAGCCCTCGGTCTTTTAGAATAGCCTGGGTTGACGTCACATGCAGTGAGGCGGTCTGGATTCTTCAGCGTAAGTACTCTGCGCCTAGCGGGAAGCTGAGGCAGCTGGATCACGGAGATCGGCTCTGAAGGAGGAAGGGAGCGAGAGGCCACACAGTCACTTAGGAAAGACGCTCTTGTGGACAGTTTGCTAACCAGCTAGCCCGTGTGGATGTTTTCATTTTAAGGATTTTATCTTGATGTTCTAAACCTTTTATTAAAATGCAGTATTTCTGCTTTTGAACAGGAAGGCTGGTGCTAGAGATAAGGGAGTCCCTTATATAGCAGATTGCCCACCGCCTGCATTTTATCCTGACATAGGACATACTCTGGACCCCACAGCCTTCTGAAAGAATGAAGGCCTAACGTGTGTCAGAGTCCAGCATACCCGAGGAAGAGTTCAAAAGTAAGCTTTCCTTAGCTGTCAAAGGAGGGAGTCACTTCCAGATCAGACATATAGAAACCCAGGTTCATAGACTCCATCTTGGTAAGCTGTGGTGCTAGATTTAAGTTTTTAAACCTCACAATTTTGGAAGAGTGTTCAAATTTACCTTGCTATTTTTTCATAGGAAAGGAATAATGCCGTCAGCATGTCTGCACACTCTATGCTCTGTGAACGAATTTCCATAGCCAAAGAACTGATCAAGAGAGCAGAATCACTGTCTAGATCAAGAAAAGGCGGCATAGAAGGTGGTGCAAAGCTGTGCAGCAAATTGAAGGCAGAATTAAAATTTTTACAGAAAGTAGAAGCTGGGAAAGTAGCTATTAAAGAATCCCATTTGCAAAGCACGAATCTAACACACCTGAGAGCCATTGTGGAATCAGCAGAAAACCTGGAAGAAGTTGTTAGTGTTCTGCATGTCTTTGGTTACACAGACACATTAGGAGAAAAGCAGACCCTTGTGGTGGATGTAGTTGCTAATGGTGGTCATACTTGGGTAAAAGCCATTGGCCGAAAGGCTGAAGCATTGCATAACATCTGGCTCGGCAGGGGCCAATATGGTGATAAAAGCATCATTGAGCAGGCTGAAGATTTCCTTCAGGCCAGTCACCAGCAGCCAGTGCAATATAGCAACCCTCACATCATCTTTGCATTTTACAACAGTGTCTCCAGCCCCATGGCAGAGAAGCTGAAGGAGATGGGCATATCTGTGAGAGGAGACATCGTAGCAGTCAACTCTCAGTTGGATCACCCAGAAGAGCTCCATTTGAGTGAGAGTGAATCTGATGACGAAGGTCCAGAGCTTTTGCATGTGACCAGAGTAGACCGGGAAAATATACTGGCAAGCGTTGCATTTCCAACAGAGATTAAAGTCGATGTATGTAGAAGAGTAAATCTGGACATTACAACTTTAATCACATATGTATCTGCCCTCAGTTATGGAGGCTGCCACTTTATCTTCAAAGAAAAAGTTCTCACAGAACAAGCAGAGCAGGAGAGGAAAGAGCAGGTTCTACCTCAACTAGAGGCGTTTATGAAGGACAAGGAATTGTTTGCTTGTGAATCTGCTGTCAAGGATTTTCAGTCTATTCTAGATACCTTAGGAGGGCCTGGGGAGAGAGAGAGGGCCATCATACTAATTAAGCGTATAAATGTGGTTCCCGACCAGCCCTCTGAGCGTGCCTTGAGACTAGTGGCCAGTTCAAAAATTAACAGCCGTTCATTAACGATTTTTGGGACAGGTGACACCCTGAAAGCTATCACAATGACTGCTAACAGTGGTTTTGTCAGAGCTGCAAACAACCAGGGTGTTAAATTTAGTGTGTTTATCCATCAGCCCAGAGCACTTACTGAGAGTAAAGAGGCTGTAGCGACCCCCTTACCCAAAGACTACACAAATGACAGTGGACACTAATGGTATCCTTTAAACGTTGTCATGGAAATAAGTTATTTATACCAAAGCCTGGTTCTTTCCTTCTAAATTGGGAGGAAGAGTCTATAGAAAAATAATGCTTAGAACTGTGAAACCAGTAGAATTTTTTGTCTCATCTATATTTGAAATATATAATCTCCTAAAGTAGAAAAAGCACAAAAGACAACCTTATTTATCAAACTCTACATTATAGCAATTAAGAACAGAAATACATCTATATAAGGCTTTTAAATGTCTTGTAATACTTTTGTTTGATTCAGTAGGGCTGCAGACCCTCGACAGGTAATCATATTTCATGGAATATGCCTACACTGCATCTTGCATTCATTAAACATCTGGAGAAAATTCTGAAGCCTGATTTTCATTGAATTGGTGGTTTTATCAGTTGTGGGTTCAGCCTGGGAGGTAATAGTTGATAATTAATTTTAGATTCTAAAGTTACTGCCCATTATTAATGAAAACATATTTGTTTGCCATGAGTCAGGAAGTCTTGTGAGTATAAAGTGAGTTATAAAATAACATAGAAGAAATGAAAAGATCAGGTCACTACATAAGATTAAATTCTAACATTAATTCCAACAGTTAGCAAAGTTCATACTAATGTATTCTGATCATTTGGGTGCTGAGAATCTATTGATATACTTTGTAAAAAGAAAGCCAACAGTCTTATTAATATAAACCTAGCACATTTAAGGTAAAATATTAATTTGAATAAAAAACTTTTATAAAATATTTTTTAAAAATCATACTTTGAAATCCAAACATACCCATCCTGCAAGTGTTTGGATTACGGATACTACCTTTCCTGTTCCATGTGCAAGTGGCAAGTGACCTGCTTTACCTCACCCATAATATGGTGACTGAAGAGTCTGTACCAGTTGCATGACACAAATTGTAATTGAAAATGTGTATGGCTACATTTTGCTCCATGCTTTATTTTATCAATTTATAAAACTAATTAGCAAAGTAGATACATATTTACCACATTTTCACAAGTGAGCATTTGAGACTGGGAGATTAGTATTAACTTTGCTAACTGTAGGAGCTTCAATTGGGATTTGATTTTTTGTGTAATGACAACATGGTCCCTTTCTACTGTGCCAACTTTCCTATTTCATGAGAACAGAAACTCAATTTCAAGCAACAATGTTAAGGAGATGGAATTTGGTTATCAGGGTTTAGGAACATTGAATGGAAAAGTAAGTGTATGGGGCAGTTCTCTTAGGAGTGTGTACTAAGTCAAAACATTTGCTATAGGAAAGGCTGTGGTTGGGCTTCCTATTCTATGTAAGATATTTTATCTAGTTTTAGAAATGGAATTTATGCTTTTTGAGCACCTATTAAGGTGCTTAAATACTTGGTACTTGTTAGTACCATTATTGTAATAGTTTGGCATGAAAAGATAAATAAGGAGTTTTTATTCTGAATGGAGGCAGAAAACTTAAATGTACCAAATTGCGTTTAAAATACTCGAGTACAAAGTAAGGGAGTAATTCTTGTTATGAGTTCCGAAGGCAGAGAGGAAGCGACTTAAAGATTTCAGGTGTGAGATTTTATAAAGTATAAGGCAACTAACAACAATAAGTGAGAAAAGGTGCTCAAAAGTGTAGAGGGTGGGCTTGTAAATGAATGTGTGAATGTTATGGCCTGTTCAGAGACCAGGCACAAGTGTACGATTTATGGAGAGATGAAGCTGGAAAATTAAGTCCAAATTCTCCACAAATCATTTGGCATTAAAGAGCCATTCTTGATTTTTAAGAAAAGATGGGTCATGATTAGATCAAATCTCTTTTAGAAAAACAAATACCTGTAGTGTGAATAAAGAATTTAAGGAAGGAATAATGGGACTATAATAATGATGGCCAGAGGAGGAGTGATGTAGTATCATGGATGTATGCTGGATATGTTCGAGGCAAACGTGACATTAATGTCATTTGATAAACATTGAGTGGCTGCTGTGTGCCAAACACAGTAGGAGGGGTGGACATATAAAAGGCTTGCTTTCAAGAAGTTGTTGTTGTTCGGTGCTGTCGAGTCGGTATCTGACTCATAGCAACCCTCATAGGGTTTTCAATGGCTGACTGTTTCAGGATTGCCTTGGGAGTGGATTGCCACATCCTTCTCCCATTTTTGCGGTGCTGGGAATTGAACTCGGGACCTCAGAGACTGCAGTACAGCACTCTACCAACTGAGTTAAATCCCAGCCCTGCTTTCAAGAAGAGAAATTTATAAATCAATTCCTAAGATTAGAGTCGTTGCTAACTAGAAAGTAGACATGCACAGCACTCTGAAGAGACCGCTTTCTGAAGAGGCCGCAGGTGTGGCTCTACCAAACACCATTATCTTTTTTCAAGTATCTAATAATTACAGTTCCTAACAATGTAGTAAATAATGAAAGCAATAAATGTGGACACTAGGTAGTGGAGCGCTGGATCCCAAAAAGTAAGAAATGGATTCTTCTCTAAAGACCCCCATGCATAACCTACGCTAAACCCCAAAGGCCTACTCAAGCTGACCAAAGACATAAATTCATAAGGTAAAAAAATGAAGAAATTTTTAAACTTTGTAAAAGTTGTAAAAGGCAAATGCCGTTTAAAAATTGGCAAGTTAAAGGAATCATATTGCTATAAAGCAAAGCAAATGTCCAAAACGTAAAGAGTGGAGATATACAAAAAGCTATAATTATGTTGAAAGCTGGAAGTAGTAGGGGAAAGTACAGGTTAAAAATAATAAGGGTGTCAACAATAACTTTAACATTTTGCCATTGAAAAAATAGAGCAATATAATTTTAGATATTAAATAAGAAATGTGACTGATAGTACAAACTAAGCTAAGGTGAATAAATTCCAAATGAGAGGTGAAAATGGAGAAAAAATGTAGTCCTTATAGGAAAAGGTAAGTAAAAAGAATTCTCAAGAAAGCTTAAAAACCTAAAAGCATAAAATGAGAGTTGCAAGATCAAGAAGGATATAAAATAGTTTGGGAGAAGATTATAGGGAAATAGGCCACCTACACTATTTTGATAAATTTGAAAATGTCATTGAAACAATTTTTCTTTGGAAATGTGTATTAGAGTAGAAGAAAAGATAGGAAATCTAAATAAAACAGTGAAAAAATTAAGGTTAAGGTAGTTAAGCAGTTTCCTCCAAAAAGTGTCTAGGTCCAGTTAGATAAGATTCTTCTTACTTTTAAATATCAAGCAACCCCCTTGCTTTCAGAAGTAATATGGAAGACACCACTGTAAGTAGGGTTGAGATATTTAGTATGGTAAGATGTGAGAGTGTGTTTGCTCCACCACCCCTTAATGCCAATGAGACCATTGTCCTGCTCCTGCCTGAGAAGGATTGGAGCACAGAGTGTACTTAATTTGGGTTAACAACAGGCTTGGTGTCTCAGGGCATCATGGTTTTAGGAATATCTTCAAGCTCATGTAACAATATGAGCATTGCTCAGATACTTGAACCTGACGAGATAGCACACGATAGATACAAGAAAATTTCAGACTAAGATTATATCCACAGAAATCTCAGATAAAATGGTATTGCATTTAAGGTATTATCCAGGTAGAAAACACCTCACCCTGTGGGAATCTTGTTCCCAGGAAAAAAGGGCAGAGATGAGTCTCCAACATTAATGGTTAGCTTATCTTACTAGTTAGGGCTTAGACTTGGTTGAGGTAAAGAGGTGACCCCAAAACTGATGTAATGCCAGAACCAGGAAAGGGGATCCTATAAACTTTACGAAGTAATAGGGGAAAGGTTGACTGCTGGTTTTGAGTGGAAGAAAAAAATCTGACAGAAGCCAATGTGTACTGTCATGTCATGGTGATGAGAAACAATCATCAAGGGCATCAGAGAGATTTTACTGTTGGCACATACTTCCCTCAAGATTTCTTAATATGTGGGAAAAAAATCAAACACCAATTTATTTAAGCCATCATTCTTGGCTTTTCCACCACGTGTAGTTAAAAACACTTCTGTTATTAAGGTTAACCGTTCCAAAAAGAATAGACAGAATGGGAGAGGTGATGAAAACATTCTTCACATATTCTGCAAACAAACAATTGGAATAGATTATAAATAACCATATGCCCATCCATTTCCCAGGTTTAAAAACATCATTTTGTAGTATTTGCTTTATCTCAGATTTTTTTTTTTGGCTGAAATTATTTAAAAGTAAATTGTGGCCTTTAATTTATATGTCCCTCAGCATTCAACTCTAAAAAGAACATTTTTCTATACAACCATGATTCCATGAGCATATCTAGCAAAATTACCCATAATTCTCTATGTCATTAATGTCTAGTCTATATTCAGATGTCAGAGGATTTACCTAACCAGGACGCAATCAAGTACCAGGAATTGCATCTGAGTTTAATGTTTCTTAATTATACTTAAACCTAAAGCATTACCCCACCTTTCTTTCATGACTTTTTCTTTCAAAGACACTAGGATAATTGTGGAATGTCCAATGTTCTTGATTTGCCTGATTGTTTTGTAGTGATAGATTGTATGGCCTTCCAGATAGAAAAGAGATGGATGGATCAATTCCAATGAGGCATTAGGGCAAATATACTGTATAGGTGATGTGTTTCTCATTTTCATTATACCAGGGGACACATACTTTCTACTTTTCCTACTGTGAGCAATGCTAAATATTGTCCCTTGGATAAGGTGGTAACTGCCAGAGTCCTCTCCATTGTAAAGTTATGTTTTCCCCTTGTGACTACTAAGTCAACTATGAAATAATACTTTAGCATTAGTGTGATTATTCAGTCTCCAGCCCTTTTATCTAGTATGCATTGGGGATTATGACTTGAGTCAGTTATTCCATGCAAGTGGCCATATTATGATCTCCCTGATTGTATCATTTCCTTTATATTGTCATTCCTCCATAACGAAGAGCTTTCCCTTATGAACTGGGATTATTTGGTTACCCTTCTGGAATGGCAATTTGTTGTTGGATCCAACTCAGCAATCCTCAGTACAACAGAATGAAACACTACCCAACACTGTACCATGCACATGGTCTTTTTATTTTTGAGCCCAATGTTTCAGCCACTATATTCTCATTTTGTGTTGTTGCCACATCAGCAAATGGAGATCCCAGGGGCTTTACTCCATTCCTGTCCTTAAAGTTGACTTTACTTTGAGGAGGCAACTCTTCCTAAGTCGTTTCTTGAATGCCTTTTCAGCCTGGGGGGCTTATTTTCCAGTACTATATGTGACAGTTTTCAATGTACTGACATAATGCTGGTCATGGAACAGTGTTGAGGAGTGTTTTGTTCTGTTGTACATGTGGTCACTATGAGGCAGACTTGATGGCACCTAACAGCAGCAACAGCGTATTTGACAGTGCCTTCTGCTATTCATAGGGTTTTCAGTAGCTAATTGTTTTGGGAATGGGCTGCCAGTTCCTTTTCCCTAGTCTATCTTAGTCTGGAAGCTCAGCTGAAACCTGAAACCTGGGTGGCCCTGCTGGTGTCTGAGATACCTGTGGCATAGCTTTCAGCATCACAGCAACATGCAAGCCCCCACAGCACAAGCTGACAGACATGTGGGGATAAATGGCAATATACACATTCTTAATTCCTTGTCTCTATGTAATGATTTTCAGAGTAAGGAATTGGTGTAATAGTCCCTGCCAATATCATTAATTTTTTCCAATTTTCTTTAAATTTTTTTTATTCGTGTACAATATAATGAGTTTCATCATGGCATTTTCATACAGTTATTATTATGTATTCACCTCTTCCCTGACCCCATGGTGCTGCCACTCCTGCCCAGTATGCCCCTCTCTCTCCAAATAAATCACCTTATACTTTCCAATTGTATATATATATATATATATATATATATATATATATATATATAGTGTGTGTGTGTGTGTATTATTTATATATATAATATATACACACATATGTTTTAAAATAAATCAAGCCTCAGCATAGCAGAGAGAACATGTAGTATTTGTCTTTCTGAGTCTGGTTTATTTCACTTAAATTAATGATCTCCAGTTCCATCCATTTTCCTGCAAGTGACATAATTTGATTTTTTATTATGGCTGAATATAATTCCATTGTCTATACATACCACGTTTTTAAAAAAAATTCATTCATCTGTTGATAGGATTATAGTATGATCCCATATCTCAGCTCTTTTGATCAGTGCTGCAGTGAACATGGAAGTGCAGGTGTCTTTATGGCATGATGACTTAGATTCTTTTGGGTAGATGCCCAGGAATGGTATAGCTGAATCTTACTGTAGCTCTGTTTTTAGTTTCCTGAGGGACCTCCATACTGATTTCCACAATGGCTGAACTAGTTTACATTCCTACCAGCAGTGTAGTGTTGTTGTAAGGTGCTGTTGAGTAGGGCTCAACTCATAGTGACCCTATGTACAAGAGAACAAAACACTCCCGACACTGTGCCATGCCAAGCACTATGTCAGTGCTTCTGTGCTATTCATAGGGTTTTCCATGGCTGATTGTTTTCAGAATTGTTTCGTAAGTGGGTTGCCACATCCTTCTCCCATTTTTGTGGTGCTGGGGATCGTATTCAGGGTCTCAGAGAGTGCAGAGCAGCACCCTACCGACTGAGCTGAACCCCAGCAGTGTAGTAGGGTTCCTTTTTCTCCTCGTACTTACCAGCATTGGTGGTTTGTTGTTGCTAGTCATTCTGACTGGGATGGAAACAAATTGTTTAGCAGGGTGACTATATTTAGTGAGTACCATATTTGACTAGGACTGGGGGTTAGCTCAGTAGGTAAAGCACTGCCCTGTGCTCTCTGAGGCCATGGGTTTGATTCTCAGCACCACAAAAATGGGAGAAGGATGTGGTAGCTCAATCCTGAAACCATCAGCCATTGAAAACCCTATGAGGGTCACTATGAGTTGGACATGACTTCATTGCACCTAACAACAACATTTTACTAATGAACTATTATATATATTCAATGTGCCCTAAACAATCACACTTTTTTTTAAAACTGAAGTTTTATTGTTTTTGTTTTGTTTTTACCAAGGCTCTCACACATGTTAGAAAGTACTTTACCACTGAGCTTCAATCCTAGCTCCTCTTTTATTTTTTATTTTTATTTTTTGTTTTAACACAGTCTCACTAAATTACAGAGGCTGCCTCTGACCTCGAATTCAGAATCCTCCTGCCTCAGCCTCCCCTGTTTCTGGGACTATGGGTGTGCACCACAGTGCCTGGCTACTACACTGAAGTTTTTATTTTTGAGATAATTCTAATGGATTTACATGTAGTTATAAAAAATAATACTTAAGAGTTTTGTGCCTTTTACTCAGTTTACCCCAATGGTAACATCTTGAACAACGATGGTACATATCACAAGCATATTGACATTGATTATGTCAAAATACAGAACATTTCTATCACTGAAGGATCTTTCATGTTGCATTATTATTACTATTATTATTTTGATGCTTTAAGAGTCCAAACTTTAGCCAGTTGAAACCCCTTCAAGATCATTGCATCCTCTTGACATAATCTCACTGTCTTTGGTTTGATGTTTTCTGGCAGAACAAGATGTTTCAGAATTACCTGTGCTTTCCTGCCAGAGACCTGAAATCTAACGTTTCCAAGGAGCATTTACTAGCCAGTGGCATTTCAGAAGACAAATCCAAGGGATTTGGGTGCTCAGTGATACTCGGTTGTCATTGTTTCTAGGCCTCTGCACTGCACAAAAGTGGAAATGTAATTATATTGGTATTATCAACTCAAATTAACATTATAAGATTTTTTACTTAACATTAACTTTTAACTTTGTATCTCTTGCACAGCATATCTTTTTTCTTAACACAATTACTTTAGGATATGATATACATGAAAAGTTTCAAAACATGGTTATTACAGCTTACCATAAAGTCACTAAATGAAGGTGAATATTTCTATTTAGTTCTTTTTGCCCATGAAGGACACATGGTTAAAGTACCATTGTAAAGTTACTATGTTTCACTTTTCCTTGTGGGACTGATATCAATTTGATATACACTTAGGTTCACTTGTTTCAGTGTATTTTCAATTTTAAAGTTTTCTCTTTTGACTAAATTTTATTCTTTAATATATATAAAATTTATGTTGTTAAAAGTAAAGCCTATATGAAAATTATCATCACATACATATTGTTTCTCTCTCTCCATCCACATGGTTTCCCCCCTTCCCCCTTTCTACTTTCTTTTTTACCCCTTTCTCTCTCCCCCAATTTCCATGCTCTCTGTATTTCTTAAGTGTATACAAACAAGTATTCTTTTTTTCCCCATTTCATTCCTTCACAAGAAATACCATTTAAACTCTTTTTCGGTTTACTTTGTCTCTTAATTTAAAAATATATGGCTGGGAATGTGGCTTAGTGGTGAAACACTTGCCTACTATGCAGGGAGGCCTTGGTTCAATCCCCAGCACTGCAAAATAAATAAGTAAATTAAATACATCAAATAGAAGAATAAACTGGAGATCACTCATGAGCTAGGATCCTTTCAAGCTTATGAATGGGGTGCAGTATTCTACAATGTTGATTTGTCACAGTGGAGTCCACTATGCCTCCCCTGACAGATGCTTGGGTCAGGTCCAATCTTTTGCTTTTACAAAGAGTCTCAGGGGATACCTCATGGATAGCTGGTGTTTGTGTTTTGTATTGTCCTAGTGCAAGTGCACCCTCACAAGCGAAATTTCTTCATCAAAGGCTGTTGTTGTAGTTGGATATTATCAAATTCCCCCTGGGAATTCCTCTTCTCTCCCCTGACTGGGATGACTGTTTTGTTTGTTTATGTATTTATTTGCATTTTCCTTTTAGGAGTGGACTTGAGAATCTTTGGCTTTGGTATTAGCTAAAAGCTATTTCCACCTTAATTTAAATTTCTGTGCCTGTGAACTCTTCACATATCCATAAAGGTTTATCTTTTTTGATTATATTGTTTATATCTTATATATCCTTGTTTTTTTTTGTCCATTTAATCATTTAGATTGAGAAAAATGTAGTAAATTTGAACTATGCAGTCATATCTGCTTTATGAAAGTTGTCATTTATTTTCTAGATGTGAAAAAGTGTGCTAAATTCTTACCATGTCAGGAAGGGGAGGTGTAATTCCATAAATAAAAATTTTAAAAAATTTTATTGTGAAATTATAGCATTTCTCATAAAATATGATTTTTGTCATCCTTGCTATTATTTTATCCTGTGTTTTATACCTAGATCAAGATCTTCATATAAATCTTAGAATAATCTTATCACTCCCTTCCCCTAAATGGAATTTTTATTGGGATTATGTTGAATCCATAGACAAACTTGGGACAACTGACATCTTAATAAGCATTGAATTTTCCCATCAATGATGAGGATACATCCATCAGTTTCCTGAAGTATTTCCAAAATTGTTTTGCAGGTGTCAGTGTAGAAGTCTTATACATCTCACATTAGATTTATTTATAGGTGTTGCATGTTTTTTTTTTTTTACTACAGTAAATGCTAATTTAAAATTCTATTTTTACATGTTTATTGCTGTCAAAATACAGTTGATTTTTATATAGTATCTTTGATAAATTCAATTATTAATAGTTTGTAGGTTTAACTGAATTTTACCAATTGGTTTTTCTCTCTGTTTTATTCTTTTTTTTTTTTTTTTGGAAATATAGTTAATTATATTGACTTCCAAATACTGAACTAGCCTTTTATTTTTGAAATAAACCCCCTTTAGTCATGGTGAATTACTTTTTTTTTTATACGTACCTGGCCCCACACATCTGTCAATTTGCTGCACTGTGGGGGCTTGTGTGTTGCTATGAGGCTGAAAGCTATGCAATTGGTATTACAGAGACCAGCAGTATCATGCATGGTGGACAAGTTTCAGCTGAGGTTCCAGACTAAGACAGACTAGGGAGAAGGGACCCTGCTAACTGACTCCTGAAACAACTAGCCATTGAAAACCCTATGACTAGCAGACAAACACTGTCAGATATAGTGCTGGAAAATAAGCCCCCCACATTGGAAGGCACTCAAAAGACTACAGGGCAAGAGTTGCCTTCTCAAAGTAGAGTCTACCTTAATGATGAAAATGGAGTAAAGCCCCAGGGGCCTCCATTTGCTGATGTGGCATGACTCAAAATGAGGAGAAAGAACTGTAAACATCTATTAATAACTGGAATGTGGAATGTATGTAGTATGCATCTAGGAAAATTAGAAATCATTAAAAGAGAAATGGAGCACATAAACATTGACATTCTACACATCAATGAGCTAAAATGGACCAGCATGGGCCATTTTGAGTCAGCTAATCATATGGTCTACTATGCTGGGAATGACAAACTAAAGAGAAATGGGGTTGCATTCATCATCAAAACAGACATCTCAAGATCTATTCTGAAGTACAATGCTGTAAGTGATAGAATAATATCCTTATGTCTAGGAAGGCCAGTTAATATGACTATTATTCAGATTTATGCACCCACCACTAAGGCCACAAATGACAATGGGGAAGATTTCTACCAGCTTCTGCAATCTGAAAACCATCAAACATTCAATCAGGACATATTGATAATTACCAGTGAGTGAAATGCAAAAGTTGGAAGCGAAGAAGGCTCAGGAGTTGGGAAATATGGCCTTGGTGACAAAAATGATGCTGGAGTTTGCATGATAGAATTTTGTCGGACCAATGACTTTTTCATTTTTTCACCAACATAAATGGCAACTATACACATGGACTTCACCAGATGGGACATGTTGTTGTTGTTGTTGTTAGGTGCTGTCGAGTCGTGCCTGACTCATAGCAACCCTCATAGGGTTTTCAATGGCTGACTGTTTGGGACTGCCTTGGGAGTGGGTTGTCACATTCTTCTCCCGTTTTTGCGGTGCTGGGAATCAAACTCAGGACCTCAGAGACTGCAGAGCAGCGCTCTACCAACTGAGCTAAATCCCAGCCCCAGATGGGACATAAGGGAACCAAATTGACTGCATTTGTGGAGAGAGACAATTGAAAAGCTCCATATCAAATGCCAGAACAAGACCAGGTGCTGATTGTGAATCAGACCATCAACTGCTCATATGCAAGTTCAAACTGAAACTGAAGAAAATTAGAACACACAAGTGTATGAGAGCCCAGGTATGACCTTGAGTATAACCCATTTGAGTTCAGAGATCATCTCAAGAACAGGTTTAATGCATTAAACATGAATGATTGAAGACCAGGTGAATTGTGGCATGATATCAAAGATATCATTTATGAAGAAAGCAAACTATTAGAAAGACAAAAAAAGAAAAGACCAAGTTACATGTCAAAAGAGACTCTGAAACTTGCCCTTGAACATCAAGCAGCTAAAGTAAAAGGAAGACATGATGAAGTTAAGGAACTAAGCAGAAAATTTCAAAAGGTAGCTTGAGAAGACAAAATCAAATATTTTAATGACATGTGCAAAGAGCTGGAGACAGAAAACTGAAAGGGAAGGACATGTTCTGTTTTTCTCAAGCTTAAGGAATTGAAGAAAATATTCAAACCTCGAGTGGCAATACTGGAAAATATTAAATGATGCAGGAAACATCAAAACAAGATGGAAGGAATACACAGTCATTATATGAAAATAATTGGCAGATGATCAACCATTCCAAGAGGTTGCATATGATCTGGCACCAATAGTATTGAAGGATGAAGTAGAAGCTACCTTGAAGGAATTGATAAAACACAAGGCTCCAGGAATTGATGGAATACCAAGAGATGTTTCAACAAACAGATGCACCACTGGAGGTGCTAACTTGTTTATGCCAAGAGATTTGGAAAACAGCTACCTGGTCAACTAACTGGAAGAGATCCATATTTGTGCCTATTCCCAAGAAAGGGGATCAAACTGAATGTGGAAACTATTGAAAGATATATCACATGCAAGCAAAATTTTACTAAAGATCATTCAAAAGCAATTGCAGCATTACATAGACAAAGAACTGCCAAAAAATCAAACTGGATTCAGAAGAGGGTGGGGAACCAGGGACATAATTGCTGATGTCAAATGGTATTAGCCAAAACCAGAGAATATCAGAAAGTTTTATTGACTAAACAAAGGCATTTGACTCTGTGGATCATAACAAATTATGGATAACACTGAAGAATGGGAATACCAGAACACCTTATTGCACTCATGAGGAGTCTGTACATGGACCAGGAGGCAGTCATTCAACAGAACAAGGAAACACTGCTTGGTTTAAAGTTGAGAAAGATGTGTGTAAGGGCTGTATCCTTTCACCGTATCCCTTCAATTTCTATGCTGAGCAAATAATCCAAGAAGCTGGACTTTATGAAGAAGAACACAGCATCCGAATTGAAGGAAGACTCATTAATAATCTGCATTGTGCAAATGACACAACTCTGCTTGCTTGATCTTCATTTACTGATGAAGATCAAAGAACATAGCCTTCAGTATGGATTGCAACTTAACATCAACAAAACAAAAATCCTTACAACTGGGTCATTATGCAACTTCAGGATAAATCAAGAAAAGATTGATGTCAATGATTTTGCTTTACTTGGTTCTACAATCAACACCCACAGAAGCAGCAGTCAAGAAATCAAAAGAGTCATTGCTTTGGGAAAAGCTGTGGCAAAAGATCTCTTTAAAGTATTGAAAAGTAAAGATATCACATTGAAAGCAAAGGTGTGCCTGACTCATGCCATGGTATTTTCAGTCACATCATTCGGTTGAGAAAGCTGGACATTGAACAAAGGAGACAGGAGAAGAATTGATGCTTTTGAATTATGGTGCTGGAGATGAATATTGAATATACCATGGACTGCCAAAAGAACCAACAGATCTGTCCTAGAAGAAGTACAACCAGAGTGCTCCTTGGAAGTAAGGATGGCTACACTGCATCTTACATATTTTGGACACATAGTCAGGAAAGACCATTCCCTAGAGAAGGATATCATGTTTGAGAGAGTGGCAGGTCAAAGAAAAAAAGGAAAACCCTCCACTAGGTGGACTGACACAGTATCTGCAACAATTGGCTTAAACATAAATAAGATTGTGTGCCTGGCACAGAATCGGGGATTGTTTTGTTCTGCTGTACCTAGGGTTGCTATGAGTTGGACTCGATTTGATGGCACCTAACCACAACATACATATAGGCATTTGATTTGCTAAAATTTTCTACTATGTTCAGGAAACATATTGGCCTGTAGTTTTTCTAGTTAATAATGTACTTGTAGCCTTTGAAATCATCATTCTTTTGAACCCAGACCCACATGCCCATGTCCTTTCAGCCATGGAAATTAACATTCTGATGTGGTCATAAAATGAGTTGGGATGCATTTTCTCTTTTTATTCGTTTTCATTAAGAGTTTGGGTAAAGTTCATCTTGTGCTAGTTATGAAATATTGAGATTTCAAGGACTTTTTTCTTCATGTAATCTAATTTCTATACACAAATATTTTCAAATTTATGGGTGTGCCATTTTTCACAATGTCTTTTTATTATCTTTTTAATATCTCTGAGATCTTTGTGATTTCTCCTTTTTTGATACTGATTATTTGTATTTTCTCTTCCATTTTTCCCTCTAGACCAAACTAGCCAGACGGTTATTAATTTTGTTAAATTTTCCTAAGAAGCAACTTTGGCTTTTGGCTTTCCTTATTATATTTTATTCATTTCTACTATTACATTTATTTTTCTTTTACCTTTTATTTCAATTTATTGTACTTTTGTTAGTTTCTCTCTTTCTCTCTCTCTCTCTCTCTCTCTCTCTCTCTCTCTCTTTTTTCTGTAGTGCGGGGGATTGAATTCAGGGCCTTGTGCATGTTTGGCAAGCACTCTACCACTAAAATACATCCCTAGCCTTTTTTCCTAGTTTCCTGAGTTGGAGGTTTAGATCACAGATTTTCAAAATATTTTCTTTCTTATATAGGTATTTAAAGTTATTGATGTTCCTTAAAGCACTCTTTGGTGCGTCCCACAAGTTTGGTTTGTTGTGTTTTCCGTATGGTTCAGCTCAAAATATTTTCTACTTTACATTTTGATTTCTTCTTTGATTAATAAAGTGTGTTGTCATTTCTTTCCATTATTGAGTACTCATTTCATTACATAATGGTGAAAGAACATATAAGATTTAAGTCATTTGAAGTTTGTTGAAACTTGGTATATGAGCATGGGATGTGGTCTATCATATAGCCTATGGTAAATGTCCTATGCCCAAATTATATGCCTATGAATGGAAACACACATACATACAGATTTATGTTGAAATTTTCCACATTTTCATCTGTGATGGTTAGTTTTATGCTTCAATTTGACTAGTCAATGTGGTTCCCAGATATTTGGTAAAACTTTATCTCTGCATATATCTGTGAGTGTGTTTCTGGACAAGATTAACATTTGAAAGAATACACTGAGTGAAGAAGCATATTGCTTTCCCTAACTTGGGTAAACTTCATGAATAGAATTAGTGCTGTTATGAAAGGAACCTCAGTGAACTACTAAGCCCCTTCCGTGGTTTGAGGACAGTGTGAAGGTACAACATGTGAAGTAGAAAGCAGGCACTTCTCAGACATTGACTCTGTCAGCACTTTGACCATGGACTTCATAGCCTTACAACTGCGAAGATAAATTTTGTTGCATCTGAGCTACTCAGTTTATGGGATTTTGTTGTAGCAGCCAGAATAAACTAGAACAATTGCCTATTGTTATTTTATCTCTCTCACTTGCTGAACTGAGATGTTTGACGTTTTTTCTATTGATTTCTATTGATAAAATCTGTTTGTATAAATTAAGGATTATTCCACTTACCTATTGTTACATAACAAACAATTCCAAAATTTATTGACTTGGAATTACCACAATTTTATTATAGCTCATGATTTTATAGGTTGGGAATTCATGCAGGGCCTGGCTGGGTGATACTTCTGCTCCAAGTGGCATTGACTGGGGTCACTCAGTGGTATTTAGCTAGAAACTGGTGTGGCCTGGAGGTTGCAAGATGGCTCCATTTACATGGCTGATACCTTGGCCAGGATGACTGAAAGGCTGTGTTCAGCTGAGCCTGCTTGTTTTCCATGTGGTCTCTTCAGCAGGGCAGTTGACTTCTTACGTGAGAACTCCAGACTCAGAGAGTGTTCCAGGAGATAGAAAGTAAAATTCTTTGTCTCTTCTAATGTCTAGGTTGGCCCCACACCCAGCATAAGAACTTCCATATTCTAGTGGTTAAAGCCTCTCCCAAAAGAGAGGGATATAGATGTGTCTTAATGACTTTATATTACTTGCTTAGGATACACTGGTCTTTTGTGAGTCCACTCAGTGTGAAAGACATTGTACTTGGTGCTGAGAAAACAAAGACAAATGAAGTGTTGGTGCTGGTCCTTGTGTAGCTTTATAGATCTTCCAATCATTATATACTTCAGGAATAGAATGTGAGACATGCTAATTAATCACAAAACACATAAATTACAAACTGAAGGAGCTGTTCTCAATTTGGTTACAAGGTCAAGATACTTAAAAATCAAATTTGGTACCTAACTCTGATGCAATTAAGAATACTGGAAACTAAAAATACTTTGGAGATCATCTTTTCCCAGCCCATCCTATGTTACAGGTAAAGACTGAGTTCCAGAGGAATGAACAAAGCAGAATTCATGTTTGCTAACTACCAACACTTCCCACTGGGAGGCAGCACAATGCAGTGATCAGACCCTGGTACTGGAGTCAGGCAGGCTCTGATTTGATTCCTTTTTAATTTTTAATTTGGAAATTGATACATATCTGTATGTATTTATGGTTATATGATGATGATTCAGTACCAGTATAGGATATGTAATGATCAAACAAGGGTAATTAGCACTTCCATGACATCAAACATTTATTGTTTCTATGCATTGGATATTCAGACTTTACTTCTGCAGTTATTTTGAAATAGACCATCAGTTGTTGTAGATTTTAGCTACCTAATGTGCTATGAGCCTGCAGCCATACCACTGTGGCATCCAAGCCCATCAGATCTCAGAAGCTAAGCAGTGTCGGGCCTGATTAGTATTTGGATGGGAGACCACCTGGGAACATGAGGTGCTATAGACTAGGGTGAAGGATCTGGGAGCCCACTCTCAAAAAATCATCCATTGAAAATCCTATGAACAACAGGGAACCACTAACAATACTGTTTTGCCTATTGTACATAGGGTCACTATGAGTTGGACACCTACTTGATGGCATCTAACAACAACAATATACTATAGAACATCAGAACTAATTCCTCCTATCTAACTGTATTTTGGAACTCAATATACAACCTTTATTTAATTCTTAGTTTTACTACTATCTAGGTGACTTGGGCCTGCAGCGGTAACCCTGTGTCATCCGATCCCGTCAGATCTCGAAAGGTAAGCAGGGTCGGGCCTGGTTAGTACCTGGATGGGAGACCACCTGGGAACACCAGAAGCTGTAGGCTTGGGAGAAGGACCTGGCAACCCCCTCCCAAAAATCAATCTGCCCTTGAAAACCCTATGAACAGCAGAGAAGCACTGACAATAGTGTTTCCCCTGTTGTACAGAGGGTCACTATGAGTCGGATACCGACTTGACGGCACCTAACAACAACAACAAGCTTAGTGTTCATATCTGTAAAATAATATCTATGTTATGGAATTATTATTAGACTTGATTCAATGGCATCTAACAACTAACAACAATACAAGAATTGAAATGAAATAAGATATCCTTAGAGCATTTAGAGTAGAATCTGGCAAAAAATAAGGCCTAGTGACTATCCTCTGAGAAGTTACCATATATCCCATACATTTTGAATCCAGTTGCCTTTAATGTTCATGCTACTTATTTATTTCTGGAATAATTTATACATTTATATGTATGGTATATGTTACACATGCACACAAATGCACTTACTTCTTCCTTGATCCTCTATTATTTTATATGTCAACTACTTCTCATTTTGGGAATTCCAATTCTTTCTTGCCTTTTTTTTTTTTTTGTGGTTGTTGCTGTTATTTTTTGTTTTTGTTTTTGTTTCTGTTTTTTGCTTGAGTCCTAAGAACAATTTCATCTCTTTGCTTAATTCCCAGTGATAATTACAGCAATAATTCAGACATGGCAAGTAGAGGTCCTTATAAGGTATCAAATGGGATTTCATGACCATACAACTCCCAGAATAGGAGTCCTAAAAATTTGCAATGTGGCCTGTTTTTAGTTTCCATGGTGAAGAGCACATTGATTTGGGATGCATTTTCTGTTTGTGTTTGGAAGTGGGAGGGAGTGTGGAGTGGGAGAAAGACAGGACTTTGTGGGAAGGTAGATGGTGTGTGGGGAAGTTTTAGTGTTGATGGTAACCAAGCAGGATAGTCCAGATGTACCCAAAAAAATTGGTCCCCAGATTTCAGAATGGTCAGCTATACAGCTGCTGTTTGCCACTTGTTCAGCTAATATTCAGTTTTGCCTCTTCCCAATTATATATGAACCCTTGAGGCAGACAGTGGTAAAAAGGTGACACAGCCCCTTCCTGGCCATGTACCTAAACCTCACCCAGAAGCAGCATGGAGGACTCTGTGTTTATGTTTTAAAGATGGACTTCAATTCTTAAAGTACTTGCCTTTGGTTACCCTTTATCCTTCTTCCCTTATAAGCCATTTTAAATCCTTTTTTGTGGTGATACAATGTGGTGATACAAGCAAAATAAACTCCTATTAAGTATTCTATGAGTTTAATATACATCAGTTTATTATTTAAAGACAGTTGTGACAAAAGCATGAGTCACTCAATGTCACCAGCAGAAAATTGTCAAGTGTGATTAGTGATTCTATTTTCCATATTGTACCATGAATGATGAAAATGAAAAAAATATTAGGGAAAAGGCAGAATTTTGAGGGAGGAATCACCTCGCAATGTTTATATTCTCAGCATCACTATTAGACTAGATGTCTTTGTCAACTGTTCTGATCTGCTCCGTTATTAATACCACCATCTTGGCATTTCTTCTGCTGGAGATTCTTGGGATCTTAGTCTACAAAAGAAAAACAAATGAGGAGCATGTGAGTTAAGACCAGAAAGTAGAGTTATTTCTCCTTTCTTAAGAAGGTGCTTGTATATTCTTTGATGTGGCTCGTCTTCTTTCTGTTTTGCGCAATGTGTATTGAACTGAGGGAATGCATCATATGCTTCTTACATTATTTTTAAATACATATCTTGGTCCAAAAGAAAATTTTGGACCATAGGACAGGGTTACAACCTTAAAGAAAATCCTCAAGAAGAAAATCAAATGAGAGGGGCTAAAAGATCCTTTTCACTTCTGAGAACTGAGTTAGGCTATGCCTTGGCTACAGCAGAGGGCTTGTATATCTTTCTGCACATATTAAATGTGATAAGATGGGAGCCATGTAGAGGGGTGGATCATGGATTAAAAGGGAAAATGGAGAAAATAGGTTAATCTGAACAAAAGCAAAATTTGAACCACTGTCACTGTGTACAGCCCACAGGCAGAGTGTGCCTGCAGGCGAGGGCATCTCCAGGGGTTCTGCTGGGCTTCCTCGGCCAGCTGTGGACTCTGCAACTGCCACCCCTGTGAATCACACTGCCAGGCTTGGGACCTCAGTGGGCTCCTGACTGCTCCTCAGTAGAGAGAGGAAGGATCCCTTTGTGGTGATTTCAGGTTCAATGAGGTCCACAACCACCCTGTAATGCTCTGCTAAGCCTTGGCTAGTTCCTCAATGAGGTAGAATAGGTATTCCTTCTGTAAGCATTGGATTTGTGTTCTCAAGTGGCAGAGTTTGAGATGGTGCTGGAAAATAACAACCACACAGGTGAAATGTGGCCCTATGTGGATTGTTTTCATCATTCTGTTGAATCTATCCCATTTTTCAATTAAATCATGCTATATCACAATGATCCGGTTTTCTGTAAGCCTTCCTCCACTCCACTTACAAGAATTGCTCTTGGACTCGTTAAGTGTCGATATACCAGTGATTAGATAACCAGGGCTAGCAATTAATGACATTTATAAATTCATGCATTATAAGTTATTTGATATATTAATTCAAGCCATAATCTTTCCCTAAGACCAGCATTTTTATTTGAATGTGCCTTTAGAAGAGCAATAGTTTTTCCTGTGTCTGGAAATCAAGAGAAATAATGGCAGTCAACCCCAAAGAGTTAAATTTCCAAAATAATTTCATTTAACATGCTTGCTTTTCCTTGCTTTTATGTGTCCAGGTGTGCTTTATATAACTGAAATATTCTATGTTTAGCCAGAGATGAGACTATTACAAGGCAGCAATATGGACAATGAATAATCTTTTCATCAGGAAAGAAAAAGTCACACTGAAAAAATTTTGTCTTTAACTGACTCATAAGTCAAACAGTATAGACCAAAAAGATTTAACTTCGAAATTAGCACAACAACATACCAGCCAATAAAGAGAAATAAAGTTTACACTTCTCTTGTCCTTTTATTGATTCCATCCAAATCAAAGCTATTAAACACAAAAGGCCCAAAACATGCTTACACATTTTGGCAAGTCTTTGAAAGTGTGAGGTATAAAATGGAACTGGGGCAGCTGGCAGCCTGTGGAGTCAAATCAGTCATATTTAAAAAGCTTCCTGACCTTTACTACTAGTATTCTTCATCCACTTCGAAATATTTCCGCAAACACAAGCAGACTGTGAGTAAAAGTTTAGATTTCTTCGGTTCCATCACAACATTCAGTTCTCACATAGAAGATCTGGGGTGAGGAATGAAAGTGAGAGAGGAGGGAAGTGGGAGGAGCATGGCCAGCATGATGGCAGGTACAGGAAAGGTGGAAGGTGGAAAGGGCCAGAAGATCAGGGCATCCTCTGGGGACTTCTGCTGGGGCCCTGGGCCTTGCAGTTCTGTCCTGGGGGTCAGAAGGGTTCTTTGCAGAAAAAGACCTGACTCTGCATTTGGGGGGCTGGGATTTTGCTCAGTGGGTAGAGCGCTGCGCTGCAGTCTCTGAGGCCCCGAGTTCAATTCCCAGCACCGCAAAAATGGGAGAAGGGCCTGGCAATCCACTCCCAAGGCAATCCCGAAGCACTCAGCCATTGAAAACCCTATGAGGGTCGCTATGAGTTGGATACTGACTGAGGGCACCTAACAACAACAACAATAACTGCATTTGGGTGCCACGCCCCCAAGAGCCCTGTGAGACCAAATCCTCCCATTTAACCTTCCCCTCTCCAGACCCCATCTCCTCAAGAGCAGGATGAGAGTGAGGGTCAGGGTCAGCCCACAGAGCAGCGGAAGGAGCGAAGGAGGTAGGCAAGGCAGGTCATGCTGACTCCTGTCAGAGGCTCAATAAAGAAAGACATGCTCTTCCCTTTGTCAGAACAAAGACAACTGCTACATATTTTAAAGATAGCAGGAGCTCATTTTAAACTAACTTCCTTCCTTCCTTCCTTCCTTCCTTCCTTTTTTCTCTATAGAAAAAAACAATGTCCAGGAGAATCACAGCAATGGGAGTTGTGAGCGAAGGAAAAACTCCAGCAAGAGTTTTTCCAAAAAATAAGTTCCCACCGTCACTTTTCAAATGACTGGGCATACATTTTTGAAACTTTCCTAAGGGTTTTGTTTGTTTGGTTGGTTTTGCCTTGAAATTTTAGAATAACGTTTTGTTGTTTGTTGTTAGGTGCCATCAAGTTGGGTCCAACTCATAGTTACCCCACATACAACAGAACGAAACACTCGCCAATACTGTGCCAGGCACACAATCTTTTTTATGTTTAAGCCCATTGTTGCAGTCACTGTATCAATCCATGTAGTTGAGGGTTTTCCTTTTCATCCTTGACTTGCCACTCTCCCAAGCATGATGCCCTTCTCCAGGGATTGGTCCCTTCTACTAAATGTCCCAAATATGTAAGAAGCAGTCTAGCCATCCTTGCTTCCAAGGAGCACTCTATTTTGCACTTGTTCTAGGAGGGATCTGTTGGTTCTTTTGGCAGTCTAAATTCTAGGATTTAGAAATATTGTGGCTCAATCTCAAAGTAACAATATATTGTACATATGATTTTGTAATACTAATAAATGGACTTCTGGGTGATTATTAAATCTTTTGCTTTATTAGATGTTGTTAGGTGCCATGGGTATCCAACTCATAGACCTTACCTATAACAGAGGAAACACTATTGTCAGTGCTTCTCTGCTATTCATAGGGTTTTTCAATGGCGTATTGATTTTTGGGAGTGGGTTGCTGGGTCCTTTTCCCAAGCCTACAGCACCTGGTGTTCCCAGGCGGTCTCCCAAGTATTAATCAGGCCTGACCCTGCTTAGCTTCTGAGATCTCATGGGATCAGATGCCACAGGGCTACTGCTGCAGGTGCTTTATTAGGTAGGATACTAAAATTCCAGAGTACTTTGTTTTGTGCATAAAAAGAAATCCATGAAAATTCTAAATTGAGAAAAGAATCATTTTATCCAAAGTTGTGGTTTCCTTTAAGCTTTTGAACATTCCTGTGTTCTCTACTCATCCAGTCTGTGTCACTGAGCCTGTGAGATTGTTACTGATCATGATTCCCTCAGAGAACCCCCTCTTTATGGAGCTTGTTCAAAACTTCTGTAAATGGACAAGAAGAAAGTCAAAAGGACGTGAACACAGGCGTCGCGGACAGGCTCACCGGCTGGCCTTCCCTGTAGGTGCTCTGGCAATGTGCCCTGTGAGAAGAGGAAGTTGGGTTTGGGGGAATTTTATCTGTCCTTTGAAAGGTTGCTGTTGACATCCTCAGGCCCTGACATGCATCTGGCCCCTCTGTAAGGTCTCAGTAGCTGGATAGATGTAATGGCCACCTTTTAACCCTCGGTGGGAGACGTCCAGGCTCAGACCAGCCTCGTGCTCTGTCGAGAGCACTCTGGTTCCTCTCGCTCAGCTCTCAGCCTGGACCTGGGAAGCGCTTGCTGCTGCACCCTGGCAGCCTAGCAGCGCTGTCCTAGGACCACGCTTTAGTCTGGCGACTGAGGAGTGGATCCCCAGTCAGGCCTTTCACCCCATGCTGGAGACCTGAGCAAGCCGAAAAGAATGCCACCAGACACTGTCCTCAAGCCGCGCCTGGCGCCGGCCGCTGGGCGGCGCTGTCGCTCCCCTGGCCCGTGACTGGAAGCATCCTGCGCCTCATCCAGCGCAACCGGCGCCCTCTCCTTCGCACCCATGAAGTTGCACACGTGGACAACACTGTTCCTCTGGCTCTTCCTGTGGACGGGCTTCGGAATTTGCCTACACTTTGGGTTCGGAGTCCAGGCCTCTGCTCGGGGCAGAGGGACAGGGAAGCCCACCTCACCTGGGTGACCTGTCCAGCGCTGCCCTTCCAAGGGCACGACCTCCTTGACCCGTGCTGCAGCGGGGCAGCGCATCTGCAGACCTGCTGGGGCCCCAGTGCCTACAGTGAAGGGTTTTGTCCCTGTTGCCAGGACAGGACACCTCCCTGTAGCCATTGTCTACTGCAGATATGGCTCTCAAGAGAACATTTGTCACAGAGAATTTTTAGTGTATATGTGTATATTGTGTGTGTGTGTGTGTGTGTGTGTGTGTGTGTGTGCGCGCGCGCGCGTGTTCTCTCTCTCTTTCTTCTTTCTTTCTATTCCTTCCCTCCTTCCTTCCTTCCTTCCTTCCTTCCTTCCTTCCTTCCTTCCTTCCTTCCGGGAATTGAACTCAGGGCCTGGTAAGTGCTGTAACAACTTAGTTGTATCCCCAGCCCCCAAGTGACACTTTCTATTCTTGAGTTGTGTGTCTAGACAGGGATTTGTTTTTCTTAGGGTTAACTGAGGATTTTTTTCTACCACAGATAAACCTTGAAAACATACCTTCCTTCCTTTTTAGCTTCTTGATTACAGGATTCTACTACTCTGACAATTCCAAATTCCAGTCATACTTAAAAGTATTGTAATAGAATCTCTCTTTTTGAAAAGCCAAATTTGAAACATTTATTTTGAAAATGCCTTGTTTTACTTGTTGTAGCCAAGACTTCACCATAAACAGGAATTAGTACCTTAAAGTATATAATTATGTTTACTTTTCTATTTTTAAAAGTAATATGTGTTATAGCAAGATATTTGGAAAACATAGAAAAGTAGAAAGAAGTTTAAAATATCCTGTAATTCCATTTCCATTGTTATAGTACTTTCTTTTAGTCTTTTTGTGTCTTTTTCTGCAGTGTAATATTATATATATGTAAAAATATACTTTATGCAGTACAGAATATGATATATAGATGTAGATATACATAGATATATGTATGTGTGTATATGTGTGTATATATAATATTTATAGATTATATATATATATCCATGGCACCCTAGCATCTGATCCCACCTGATCTTGGAAGCTAAGTAGGGTCAGGCCTGGTTAGTCATTGAATGGAAAGCTGCCTGGGAATGCCAGGTGCTATAGGCTAGGGAGGACCTGGCAATCCACTCCCAAAACAATCTGCCATTGAAAACCCTACGAATAGTAGAGAAGCACTGACAATAGTGCCACGCGTGGCACAGTGTTGGAAAATATTTCGTTCTGTTGTACATAGGGTCACTATGAGTCAGACCCAACTCAATGGCACCTAACAACAACTATATATATGTATAATATATATGTATAATTTCCTATATATTTTATATATATGTATATATGATCACTTGGTTTTTGAGTCTGATAAAATCCTGTCTATTTTTGCTTTTGTCACCTGTGCTTTTGGTGTCATATCCAAAACAATCATTGCCCAGGCCAATGTCAAGAAGAATTTTCTCTATGTTCTCTTATAGTAATTTTATAGTTTCAGGTTTTGCATTTACATTTTTAATCCATTTTGAATTGATTTTTACATATGATGTAAGTTTCATTGTTCTGTATATGAAGATCTCATTTTCCTATTCTTATTATTGAAGAGACTATCCTCATTGTATTAGAAGATAAGTTGAACATAGACATGTAAGTTTCTTTCTGAGATTTCTATTCTGCTCCCTTGGTCTATGTGTCTGTTTTCATGGCAGTACCATACTCTTTTCACCAATATATTGTTGTTGTTGGGTGCCATACAATTGAGTCTGACGCATAGTAACCCTCATAGGGTTTCCAATGGCTGATTGTTTCAGCATTGCTTTGGGAGTGGATTGTCATTTCCTTCACCCATTTTTGCAGTGCTGGGTTCTCAGAGAGTGTGGAGCAGCACTGTACCAACTGAGCTAAAACCCCAGCCTGTTTCATTACTATGTTGTTATTGTTATTAGGCGCTGTTGAGTCGTGTCAGACTTATAGCGACCCTTTATAGGGTTTTCAATGGCTGATTGTTTCGAGATTGCCTCGGGGGTGGATTGCCACGTCCTTTTTCCCATTTTTGTGGTGCTGGGAATCAAACTTGGGACCTCAGAGACTGCAGAGCTGTGCTGTACCAACTCAGCTAAATCCCAGCTTCATTACTGTAGCTCAGTTGCCACAGTCCAGCTGCAGCCTAGGATCCAGGGTTTCCCAAAGGCAGATGAGGAGTTGGCGGTGGGTAATAGAAAACACAGCAGCTCGGAGGCAGTGTGGATCTGTTCCATTTATTGTTCAGATAGCTCATTTTTTATACAGTCTTTTTAGGCTTAGGTCATGCAAGTAGTAAGAATACATGCAGTTTTACACACATCTAATAGTCATAATAGCCCATGGTGTAAGCATAAACTTTACTGTGTTTAGATAATAAGCACCTGGAAGGTCTGTCTCTTCCCAGGCTTTTCGTAAATGATAAGCTATAATAGGGTATTTTGGACTCTATCCTTACTTATCATTTTAACCCCTTATATGTTTCTATGTAAGGCAGTGGAGGGTCAGGCTGACCAGAACATAGCTTCTACTCTCATTCTCTAGCTGGGAACCAAGGTCTGCCTTTAGACAGATAAGCACCTCTATGTTAAATTGTCAAGGAGGCTTTTGTGCTATGGAAATAGGCCTGTGTATTCTTTTGATTGTTCTATATTTTCTTTGCAAACCTTAGCTATCATAGGTGGGACCACTTTAGTCCAAGTAGGGCTAACAACTCAGCCTGCTGCAGTTGAAGCATAAATTACTTAACACTTGAATTTCAGGGTGGAAATTCAGGGTGTTGATCAGCTTTAACTAGAATAGTATCCACATATCTCTTACAATTGGTGGTCATTACTTCTAATTCATTTACAAATTCCCCCAGTCATGTCATTATTTTAGCATTTGTTTCATTAGAGTTTAATACAATATTAGTTATGAGTATTAGTCCTAAACATGAAGTAATTATGTTCATAATAATTAGAAGCAGTAATCCTATTTCTAGAAAGCAAAAATCACATATTCCTTTTTGCCATTCCCATCCATTTCCTGGAAGATGAGTTCCTTGAACCCTTCTTCCCCATATCTGGACTTTGTCAGACAATATGGTTAGAAATGGCTGTGGCACTCAGTAATACATTCTGAAATCGGAGAACGGGATAACTCCAGCTTTGTTCTTCTTTGTCAAGCTTGCATTGGCTATTTGATGTCTTTTATGTTCAATATGAATTTTAAAATGTTCTTTCTTTTTTCTGTGTTCTTTTGGAATTCCTTTTTGGAATTCTTCTGGAATTTTGACATGGATTGAATTGAATCTGTAGATCTTTCCAGGTAATATGGACATTTAACAATACTAAGTTTTCCAATCCATGAACATAGGACATCTTTCCATTTGCAGTGGTGCCTTAGCACTCAAACTGCTGCATATGCTTAAACATTACAGTTCTTGACTGATATTTTTGAGAGAGTTCTATTTTGATGCTTTTGAACTTCTTGCTTGGCACTTGACCACTGTGCTAAAGCCTGTATGAGATGTCACCTTTAACTGTGATGCTTCCAGGTAAAACAGAGGGGGAAAGGATCATCTCACATATCAATCTCAAGCAACAAAGACCTGTTTTGGTGCTGTGTTCACAATCTTGTGGGTTTTTTATGCATATATATGTACGTATACCATATAGTCATCATGGCACCCAAGAAACATTCTAGTGCTAAAAGTGAAGGAAAGAGGAAAATAGTAAGAACAACAATCAAATTTAAAAATAATTTATTGCTAAATATGTGAGTGGCAATACATGTGTTTGAATTAGCTCTTCAGTGTGGTGCTGGAACCAATAAATATATTTACATTTTTTTCTTAAAAGTGCTTGGCATGCAAACCAATCGGCTCTTGACCAGCCTTCCAGAATGGACTGTGATTGAGTGCTCACCTACCACTGTACTTGTTTTTTCTTTAGTTTCTTTCACCAACATCTTATGATTTTTTTGTGTACAGATCTTTCATCTCCTTGGTTAAATTTATTTCTAAGTATTTTCTTCTTTCTGTTGCTATTGTAAATGGGACCTTTTCTTAACTTCTTTTTTTAGATAGTTGGCTGTTAGTAAATCAAAATGCAACTGGTTTTTGTCTATTGATTTTATATCTTGCAACTTTACTCAAGTTGTTTATTAGTTATGACATATTTGTGGTAGAACTGTTAGGGTTTTCTTTATACAAGATTGTTACATCTACAAACAGATCCTTTAACTTCTTCCTTTCCAATTTAGATGCCTTTTATTTCTTTTTCTTCCCAAATTTATCTGGCTAGGACTTCTAGTACTATGCTGAATAGAAGTGGCAAGAGTGGTATATTAGTCACTTCCCTATTTCTGTGACAGAACATCTGACAAATAATTTAAAAGGAGGAAAGATTTATTTTGGTTCATTATTTTGGAGGTTTCAGTCTATCATGGGAGGATTTGACAAAACAGCTCACATCATAGCAGAAAAGAAGGAGAGAGGGAAAAGGCCAGTGCTATATGGTTCTTCCTCCTTCCACTCTTTATTCCACCTGGGTCTTCAGCCTATGAGAACTTCCCACTCACATTTAGTGCTGCTCTTCTCTCATTCATTAATCCTCTCTGGAAATGTCCTCACAGACACATGCAGAGGAGTGCTTTGCTACTCTCTTAGGTATATCTCACTCCAGGCAAGTTGACAATCAGGATTAACCACCACGAGTGAGTATCTTTATGTTGTTCCTGATCTTAGAAGAAAAGCTTTCAGTATTTCAATATGTTAACTGGTGACTTGTCATATATGGCACTTATTATATTGAGGCACATCTCTTTGTATCTAATTTGGTGGAGAGTTGTTTTGTTTTGTTTTGTGGTACTGAGGGTTGAACCCAGGACCTCATGCTTGCATGCTTTGCAAGTGCTGGACCACTGAGCTGCACCCCTAGCCCATTTTTTGTTAACTTTTTGAGACAGGGTCTGGCTAAGTTATGCAGAATACCTCTGGTCTCAAACTTGCGATCCTCCTGCCTCTGCCTCCGGAGAGTTTTTATTTTAAACATGGATGAGTGTTGAATTTTGTCAAATGCTTTTCCTGTATCTATTGAGATGATCACATGGTTTTTATCCTTCATTCTGTTAATGTGGTGTATTACATTTGTTGTTCTGCAAATGTGGTGTGGTCAAAAAATATTGTGAATGCTGCTAAGTGCCATTGAACAGAAAGGCAGGGATCTTCAACATGGGAAGTGGCAAGTGGTGGGTTGAACCTTAGTAACAGTGTATGACAATGTTCAACTCGTTAGGCATGTTAGATGTGAGCTATAGTTGAGAAAAAGTGTGTTTTAATATTGACTTAAACTGGGCACCACGGTGCCTACCAGTAATCCCAGCAACTCAGGGTGCTGAGGCAAGAGGATCAATGAGTTCAAAGTATAGGCAGGCCGTGCAACTGAGCAAGAATCTTTCTCAAAATAAAAAATAAAAATTGGCTTGGGGATGCAGCTCAGTGGTAAAGCATTTGCCTAGCATGCACAAGGTCCTAGGTTCAACCCTAAGTACTGAAAAATAAATAAATAAATAAATAAATAAATAAATAAATAAAGTGGACTGAAATCAGGGATCAGCAGCAACTCTTCTGGTACAGCAATTTCTGTCAAACATTATAATGGGTCTTCATTCACCTTATTCACTGGATCTGGCACCATGTGACTTCTGGCTCTTCCCAAAAGTCAAAATAACCCTAAAAGGTAAACATTTTGAATTGATTCAGGACATGGTGGCAGCCACAAACAGTACAACAGCACAACTAAAGACACTCATGAAAAAGGACTTGCAGAACTGTTTCAGAAAGTGGCAAGAATGATGGGACAAGTGTGTTCAAAGCAAGGAGAAGTCTTTTGAGGGGGATTAATGTCAATGTGTCTTTTTGTTCTAATAATTTTTTTACAGTAGACAGTATAGAATAGGTTTATTAAAGACAGTATACAATTAAGAAATAATTACAGAGAAAACTTAGGCACCTGGAGAACTTCGGTAAACCTGCAAAAGAACTTAAAATAAACTGGGTTCTCCAGGCAAATCTGCATAAGAATATTTCTATTTCACAGGGAAAGGTAATGTCAGAGAGAACAGAGTTAAACAGGCTTCTAGAGGGAAAGGCCTGCAGCTGTACCACTGTGGTATCCGATCCCATCAGATCTCAGAAGCTAAGCAGTGTTGGGCCTGGTTAGTACTTGGATGCGAGACTGTCTGGGAACACCAGGTGTTATAGGCTTGAGAGAAGGACCTGGCAACCCACTCCCAAAAAACAATCAGCCATTGAAAACCCTATGAATAGCAGAGAAGCACTAACAATAGTGTTTCGCCTGTTGTAGGTAGGGTTGCTATGAGTCGGACGCTGACTTGACAGTGCCTAACAACAACAATTAGAGGAAAAAGTACCTTAGAGAAGATGGTGGGCCAAAGAGAAGGGAGGGGCATGCATGTGGTGGCTAGAGAAAGAAGAAAAGAGAAAAGAATAGGAAACAAAAGGAAAGAAGAAGGAAAAGGAGAGCTCAGGCATATGTTTCTCCTAGTTTTATTCAAACTAGGGCATACCCAGTGTGACATCAGCCCTGGGTGCCCAATAAGACACAGGCCTAGGGTAAATATTTTTTAATTTAAACATTCACTTTAATTTTGGGTTACATCTTGTATATTGAACCATCCTTGCATCCTAGGGATAAATCTTGTTTGATTATGCTGTATAACCCTTTAATGTGCTGTTGTATTCACTTTATTAGTATTTTGAAGATTTTTACATTTATGTTCATCAGGGAAATTGGTCTATAGTTTTCCTTCTTGTAATGTTCTTATCTGGCTTTGGTATGAGATGGTGCTAGCTTGGAAGATGAGTTTGGGAATGTTCCCTTCCCTTTCATTTCTGGCAGAATTCGAGAAGGATTGGAGCTAATTTTTTCAATATTTGGATAAATTCACCTGTGAAGGTGTCTGGTCTTGAATTTTCTTTGTTTGCAGATTTTTTTTTTTTCAGTACTGGAGGGCTGAACCCAGACCCTCACACATACTTTGCAAGTGTTCTTCCACTGAGCTGTACCTTCAGCCCCCCTTTTAATTTTTAACATTGAAACAATGTCTTACTAAATTACCCAGGCTGCCTCTGGTCTCTAACCTGCAATACTCCTGCCTCTGCCTCCCAAGTCACTGGAATTACAGGTAAATGCCACCATGTCCAGCTTGTTTGCAGTTTTTTCATTAGTGATTCAATCTCCTCATTTGTTTTTGGTCTGATTATGATTTCTTTTTGCTCATGATTCAGTCTTGTTAGGCTCTAGGTTTCTAGGGATTTATTTATTTCTTTCAAGCTACCTAGTTTGTAGGGGCATAATTGTTCATGTAGTCTCTTATGGTCCTCTGAATTTCTACAGCATCAACTGTAATGCACCCTATTTCATTTCTATTTTTGAGTCATTTTTCTTATTAGTGTAGGTGAAACTTTGCCAATTTTGTTGATCTTTTTAAAAACTTAACTTTTAATTGTATTGTCATTTTTTCTATTGTATTTCTGTTTTCTATTTATCTCTGCTCTAATCTTTATTATTTCCTTCTTTATGCTGGCTTTGGGCTTAGTTTGTGCTTCTTTTTATAGTTTCTTGAACTGTCAAGTTAGATTGTTTATTTGAGATCTTTCTTTTTGCTTAATATAGGTGTTTATCAGTCAATAATTCTTTATTAATTGCCTATAAGGTATTTAATGTTGTACCAAAGATTCCTCTTCAATATGATAAAAATTGTGGAAGTGTTTCCCCAAGTAAATCTTTCTCAATTATTTGATTTGTTTCATGGTTTAGGAAAAAAATGCCTAGCATTTTTATGGAGTGTTAATTCTTGGGCAAGCAGATTTTGTTCTTGTCTAGAAAACTGAAGTCGGTAGATAAAGTTCTGAAACAGTAAGATCTTGAGAAAGGGATTGGGAACTCCACAAACAATGATAGATTGTTCTTGATGCAACAAGAGGAGGCTGCAAGGGGGGCAGTTGCCATAGCTGTCAATTCTGTAAGCCTATAAATTCAGTCTCTTCCTTGTCATAGTCCAGAGCCTGGGCAGACTCATCATAAACAAAATTACAAGAAAACAATAATGGAAATGTTCATGTATCATTCTTTCTTAAACACTAGTACAACCAAGCTGACCAAAATGTTCCTGTCAGCCGATTATGTATGTCTTAGTCCATTTTATATTGATACCTGACACTGGATAATGTATAAAGAAGAAGGTGTGTTTGACTCATGATTCTGGTGTTTGGAAAGGGAAAACAGCATGGTGTCTGCTTTCCCAGCTGCATTCACAACATGGCAGAGAAGTGAAAATGGAAATAGAGGCAGGCAGAAGGGGCTACTCACATGGGGTAGTCTCACACTGTAACAACCCACTCTCATGATAGCTAATCCTGTTTTGTGAGAATGCTTTCAATCCCCTCCACTAGTGGTGCTTCCAAGACTGACTCACTTTTCCACTGTGCCCACCTCTTAAATGTCCCACAACTTCTTAGTATTGTTCCATTAGGGGCTTTAATTTTACCACATGTATCTCAGGGAGACTTGTAGAACTATGTCAAAGCCACAGAAATCTCACAGAATCCAGGACACTCAGAAGTCCCAAGTGTCCTCAGAAGTTGCCCACAGCATGGGCCCATGAGTTAACTAGACACTTATTGTGACTCATGCTATTACCCTGGGAAGTTTAGGGGACCACGGACAATCCTGGCATGTTGGCTGGCTCTTTTTACATTTCATATCATTCCTTCAGTTCCTTAGTTTCTTAAGATTAACTAGAGTGTGTCCTGTTCTCTTCGGTCATTTGTTTCATTTTTTAGCTTGACTCCCTCAGATTGTGATGGTGAGGTAGTATACCTTTTGAAGTATAGATGACATATTTAAGTATATCTTTGTTATTTTTGCTTATTTGCTTATTTGACAGGTCATATGCTGGCAGTGTCTAATTTCCAATCCTAGGTATTAATGATAAGGAGCACTGTCACAGAAGACTATATTTCTTTTTTTCCAGTAATTTTTAAGGTACAACTTAATAGGTCTCATTATGAAATTTCCACACATTCTTTTCATTGTACACTGCTCATGTTCACTTCCCCTCTTACCCTCTCATGACCCCTAGATCCTCTCACTCCCCATCAATGGTCCTCCTTCTATTTGCATGTCTTTTTTTGTGAGTCTATCTATCCACTATCTATCTACTTCCCAAAAAAACGAATAGCCAAAACACTTTTAAGCTGCAAATCTAATGCAGGGGGAATCACAATCCCTGACTTCAAACTTTACTACAAGGCAGTGGTTGCAAAAACAGCTTGGTACTGGCACAAAAATAGGCCCGAAGACATCTGGAGCAGAATAGAAGACCCAGATATACCTCAACACACCTATAGCCACCATATTTTTGACAAAGGAGCAAAGCAAGTAAACTGGAAAAAGGACAGCCTCTTCAACAAATGGTGCTGGGAAACATGGTCATCCACATGCAGAAAAATGAAAGTGGATCCGCATCTCTCAATATACATGAGAGTTAACTCAAAATGGATAAAAGATCTCAACATAAAACCAGAAACTTTAAAACTCATAGAAGGCAAGATA
>VMDO01018519.1:0-42009 GCA_007922755.1 Pedetes capensis
GACCCATAAGTCCCACCCCCACTTAACGGGAAGGGATCTTCGGGCAGGGCTGGGGGCAGGGACCTTGGGGACCCTGAATTCTGCTCACCATACCTTGTGCCTGGCTTTCCCCCATAAGATGCATTGAGAGCGAGGCCTTCAGAGATCGCGCCATGCTTTCACCTTCTATGGCTCCCGGAGCCAAGCCAGGAAGCCTGGGCTGGACTATGGAGTAATGAGAGGCCAGGACGAGACTCAGGCCCACCAGCCGCCAGCATGAAGACCCTAGGCGTGGGAGTCAATCCTTGGCCTCGTCTCTCACTGAAGTCACAGAGGTGACCCTGGGCAACCCAGGAAAGAGATCCATCTGGCTGAGCTCAGTCAATCCAAAGAATCAGAAGAGATAAGAAACTCTGCTATTTTAAACAACCACATTTAGGCGGCTCACACTACCGGCTAAGTAAAAGGCCCTCTCTCTGGTCAACAACTCACAAGGGCAAGAAGATTGGTGTTTTCCCGTCTGGCAACGGGCAAACATCAGAACTTCAGATGGCTAGAGGTGGAGGGGACTCTTTCTCATGGACTGGGGATGGTGTACTCCAGGTGTTCATAACCAGGGGCTGGGCTTCTACAGGGCCCATGTTGTTGTTGTTAGGTGCCATCCAGTCAGTATCTGACTCACAGAGACCCTATGTACAACAGGCAAAACACTATTGTCAGTACTTCTCTCCTGTTTATAGGGTTTTCAATGGAGGATTGTTTTTTGGGAGTGGGTTGCCGGGTCCTTCTCCTAAGCCTATAGCACCTGCTGTTCCCAGGCAGTCTCCCATCCAAGGACTAACCAGACCTGACCCTGCTTAGCTTCTGAAATCTGATTGGATCGGGTGCCACAGGGTTACGGCTGCAGGCGCAGGGCCCATATATCTCTTAAAACTTTTGAGGGAACTAGGACATGACACGCTCAGAAGTCATCGCCCAAACAACGGGGGAACTACTAAAAAATGATCATCGTGTTGAAGCTGAGAAAGTAGATCCGGAGAGGGACGTTCACAACCTCATAGCACCAACAGAAGAGAAGGGGGAACCTGGCACTCCTGGGCGCACATCATCAAATCTCAGCACTCCTCAGCTGAAGAGGCCCCGGAGGTCCCCAGCATGGGCCGAAGTCCAAGCTCAACCAGGCCTTCAGGCCCTCTCCAGGTAAGCCTAGCCCATCTTTCCATGCCATCGCTTGCTGTGTACCCCAACCCAAGCCATAGCAGACTGCCTGTAGGTCCTCAAAACACAGACACACCAGATGGGCCTGCTGGTGCACACCTGGAATCCCAGCAAGTCATGAGGTGGAGGCAGAAGGATTGCAGGTTCGAGGTCAGAGGCAGCCCGCATAACTTAGCAAGACGCTGTCTCAAAATAGAAAATATAAAAGGGTCTCGGAGCGCAGTTCAGTGACGGAGTGCTTGCAAAGCATGTGCGAGGCACTGGGGTCAGCCCCCTAGTACTGCAAAACAAAACAAAACAAAACACCCCAACGCTACTGATACTCTGAGGCACTTGTCCAAGCTACCTGGGATGCCCTTACTATTCGTTACTAGCAGGCCAATTCCAGTCCCAAATCAAATGTCCCCGCCTTGGAGAAGCCCTCCCAGCCTCTCCTCCTCCAGGGGTGGGTGGCTCCCTTATCTACACTCCCAAGGCATCCTATAGACCTTTTTTTTTAACTTCTAAAATTTACATTTTTTTATTTAAAAAGGATCCCAGTTTTAAATAAAACTGCTAGCAATATCATTTCTTCACTTGAAAGTGCATATCTTTGAGGGTGGGGCATACACACTTTTTGAACAAATAATGATTCTTACAAATTAACACCGGCTGGGATTTAGCTCAGTTGGTAGAGCACTGCGCTGCAGTCTCTGAGGTCTCCAGTTCAATTCCCAGCACCACAAAAATGGGAGAAGGACCTGGCAATCCACTCCCAAGGCAATCCCGAAACAGTCAGCCATTGAAAACCCTATGAGGGTTGCTATGAGTCGGTTACCGACTCAACGGCACCTAACAACAACAACAACAACAAATTAACACAAAAAACAATTGCTTAAAATATCTTAAAGGAGAAATGAGTTTTCACGAAAAGCCATCTTTACACAGACTGCAGTAGATGACATTGTTCTTTTCTTAGTCTTTCTTGTTTTCCTTTCTATGCCATCAGAGTGCTCAATTTGATGCTTTGGCAGTTTTAAGACATATCACAGTCTCTACCAAGAGACACGGACATTAATGATGTCCGTGGAAGTGGCAATTGCCTTGATGGCTCAGTTTGAAAAGATATGTTACTAGGCTGGTTCTCCAAATCAGAGACAAAGGTGCTTTCTTCTCTGACACCAAGAGTTTGTTCAACTGAAGCTGCTTGGGGTGGAATAGGCGTATTATCCACAGTTCTGTTAGCATTACTCAAGTTGTTATTCAATGTGGTAATATCACACTCCTTATCCAGGACACCAAATTCATCTTCTATTGTGACTACATCTTTAGTTTCAAATGGTTCCAAGGAAGGAGCCAAAAATTCATTTTGTAGAGGGTCTTGAGGGCCACAGTTGACACATTCTGTATCTGCCTTTACTTCAGAATCCTTATCACTATCACTGTCCATGGTAATGACAATTGGAGACCGTGAACCACTATCTCCATGGTGTTTCTTATGCGTCTTCTTGGGTTTCTTCTTTTTCTTTTTATGCTGTTTGAGTCAGCAGCTTTTCCTTCATAAACTATCCCTACGCTTAGGCTCCGGGTCCTCCTTTTTCTCCTCTTATGCTTTGTCTCTCCTACAGACCTTTTGTGGTATGAATAGCGCTCCCCCCTGAGACGCCCATGTCCTAACCCTGAGAACCTGCCTATATGATACCCTACATATCTGACGCCTGCAGCCGTAGCCCCGTGGCATCCGATCCCGCCAGATCTCGGAAGCTAAGCAGGGTCAGCCTCATTAGTACTTGGGTGGGAGACAGCCAGGGAACACCAGATACTATAGGCTTGGGAGAAGGACCCAGCAACCCCCTCCCAGAAGAAATCAATCCGCCATTGAAAACCCTATGAACAGTAGAGAAGCACTGACAATAGTGTTTTCCCTGTCGTACTTAGGGTCGCTATGAGACAGATACCGACTTAACGGCACCTAACAACAACATATTGGCCATGCTACCCTGTGGACAATGGGACTCTGCAGCCATGATTAAGTTAAAGGTATTAAGATGGGGAGATTTCTTGAACTATTTCAGTAGACTCAATGTCATTATGAGGGTCCTTAAGAAAAGGAGGCAGGAGATCACTCAGCAGAAGGCAAAGTCATACTGGGAACAGGGACGAGTGACAAAGCCATGGTACAAGGATGATGAGCAGCTCCTAGAAGCTGGACAAGGCAAAGAACAGACTCACTCCTAGAGCCTCCCAAAGGAGCCAGACCAGACCTTGACTTCTGCTCAGTGACACACTAACAGGGGATCTCTGGTCTCCAGAGCCATAATGTAATACACATGGTGTCATTTTAAGCCACCACATTCCTGGCAGTTTGTTATAGCAGCAACATGAAACTAAGACACCATTATTCAAGTCTAGTCACACTATGTGGTAGGTTCCTTTCCCACCAGAATGGCCCGGGGCACCTTAGTTTCCTGAAGGTTTAACACAGAGTCCAGTGTTTAACAAAGACTCACAAATGCTGCTGGATGAACCACCAGAGGGACTGATGCTCACCAGCTTCGTCCTGCTGCATCTCCTCAGCCTGCATGCTCTCTTGCATGCACTCACACCTACACAACTCACCTGCCCATCCACCTTCAGGGGGACAGCGTGGTTCTTACCCCGAGATTCGCCTTTGTCTTGCCAGCTAATAGCTGTTTCCTGGGAGCATAAAGAATCTGAAGGGAGAGTGATTTCTCTCAAGTTAATACCTGGACAGGGGCTGGAGTTTGGCTTGGTTGGTAGAGCACCACTCTATGCTCTCTGGGGCCCTGGGTTCGATCCTCAGCACCACAAAAATGGCAGAAGGACGCAGAAGCACACTCCAGAAACAATGAGCCATTGAAAACCCCGTGAATGGCAGAGAAGCGCAGACATAGTGCTGGGCATGGCGCAGTGTCCAGGAGTGTTTCGTTTTGTTGTACATAGGGTCGCTAAGGGTTGGACTAGACTCGACAGCACCTAACGACGACAACATCTGGACAAATTTTTTAGAGATCTGGTGTTGAAAAGGTAAAAGTTTTGATGTGATTCATCTCAAACTCCAAGCATTGGTGCTGCTGTGGAGAAATATAAAGTTCCTTTTTCCTGATAAACAACTAATGGAAGCAAGAGACAATCCTGATCCTTACCCATTCCCATTTCTCCCCACCCCATCTCAGCTTCACTGTTGTTCTAACTTAGGCACCATTGAGTTGGTACCCGATTCATAACCACCCAACATACAACAGGCAAAACACTATTGTCAGTGCTTCTTCGATACTCATAGGGTTTTCAATGGCATATTGTTTTTTGGGAGTGGGTTGTCAGGTCCTTCTCCCAAGCCTACAGCACCTGGTGCTCCCAGGCAGTCTCCCATCCAAGTACTAACCACGTTGGACCCTGCTTAACTTCCAAGATGTGATGGGATCAGAGGCCACAGTGGTAGGGCTGCAGGCTCAGCTTCACTACAGCCACTAAAATGATAGTGAAATCTGTATTTAATGTCCAATCACTAAGGGAGAAAAATGTATTCCAGAACAGTGTAAAAGTATGAACCTATTTTGTTCAAAAATCTTAAATACATATATGGTATACATATACAATGTATATGTGTATATATTCATATAGGCTGTGTTTAAGCATTGAACCAGAGCTACAAGATTGTGATGATGTTAATCACGGCATTATGGAGATTACAATGTTTTTCTTATCTGTATTTTTAAAATTTTGTTTTGCAAAAACCAAGACTTGGCGTAATGGAAAATAAAGTTCAAATGATTACAAAACAAAAGAAACGGAAGATCTCGGGTGCAAGGCTACTTTGTGTCCATTCTGGGCCAGCCCCAAACCCCGCAGCACCTCCCCAAATGGGAAAGCTGGGGTCTGGTCTCCCCTAGAGCAATGGCGGAACTATTGCCGGAGCTGTGGGCTGCAGGCCCGTGACGTGGCAAGCGGCCTGGGAATCAGAAAAACAGATAGGACCGCAAAGGCCGGTTCTGACAAGTGACCTAAGAATGACCCGCTTTGGACCCAAGCTGGGGTGCGGGGCCATTCTCTCCCGCAGTCTCTCCCTTCCCCGCCCCACTGCCATGTAGCCGCCGCTGCGGCCTCCACCGGCCTCCTGGGTGAGGGCAGGTGCTGCCCAAGCCCGCGGCCGGAGACCGGCTGCACAGGATCCCCTCGGCCGCCCTCGGCCGGCCTCCCCGCACCCCCCTTTCCTGCGGTGGCGTTTTTGTTTTAACTCATCTGAACTGGTTACAAAACCACACTGCCATGAATACATAAATAATAGATGGGGGGGCTAAAAAAAAATCCCCGCAAGGGCTGGCAAAGCAATGGCAAATGCATTTCTGCTGTATCATATTTAACTGTTTGCAAACTTCTACCGGAGGATGCGTAGCGGCCGCCCAGACTCAGGCTCATCGCGTTTCCCGGTCTGGTGCCTGGCAAGACTCGCCTTGGGGGTTAACAGGAGGGGAGAAGGTGGCAGCAATCAGGGGCAGCGATCGGGAGATAACGAGGGAGAGGGCATCGTCGGACCGCACTGCGTCTCACCCCGCCGGGTGCAAGCCAAGCATCCACCCGGATCCCGCGCGGACGCCCGCCACCCCGCGGGGCCCCTTTAAGAGCCAGCGCGCGCCCCCGCCCAGCAAGCGCACCCTTTCCCTAGCAACCGCCCCGGGGGAGGGGGCGGTCCTGACGACGGCGCGCCCGGCCGGGCGGGTCACGTGACGGCCCGCAGCTGGAGCGCGAGCGCGCGCCCCGCCGCGCGCCCGCCCGCCCGCCCGCGGGGGCCTGAGCACTGCGGCGCGTGCGCGAGCGGTGCAGCACCAGCCGCGGGAGCAGGGAGTATTATGGGCTGTGGGTGCCGCTGAGCAAGATGGAGCTGTCTGCAGTGGGCGAGCGGGTCTTCGCGGCCGAATCCATCATCAAGCGGCGGATCCGAAAGGTGAGTCTTCGCCCCCGCGGGCCGCCGCTCCCCGCGGCCGGGCCCGGGTCCGCGGGGCCCTCGGAGCCGAGCGGTCCGGCCGCCCCGGCTCCCTCGGCCACCCCCGCGCCGCCGCCTCCTGGCGTGCCTGCACCCTCCCCATCCCCACCCCCACCCCCTTTTTCTTCCTTTCTGTTTTGCAGGGACGCATCGAGTACCTGGTGAAATGGAAGGGGTGGGCGATCAAGTGAGTGTCGCGGGGGCCAAGGCGTGGGGGGAGGGGAGGCAGCGGGCATCCGAGCCTTTTTTTTCTTTTTTTTCCCCCCCCCGGGGGTGAGGGGTTGTGCGTGTTTGCTCCCTCGAGTTGTGCGCCCGTGCCCCTCCGGTTTGCATTTTGATCGTGTGCATGCGTGACCTGGCAGGTACAGCACTTGGGAGCCCGAGGAGAACATCCTGGACTCGCGGCTCATCGCAGCCTTCGAGCAGAAGTGAGTTGGGGAAGCTGGCTGGCGCGGCGGGGCGCCGCGCGGGGAAGCGGGAGAGTCTGGGAGGGCCGGGCCGTGGGGCCCGGGCAGGAGCTCTTTTTAACCTTTGGCGTTTCTCGGCTGCAGGGAGAGAGAGCGAGAGCTGTATGGGCCCAAGAAGAGGGGACCCAAACCCAAAACTTTCCTCCTGAAGGTAACCTGGCTCAGTCCCAGCAGCCCCGTCTCGGGCCCCCAGCCCCGGCTCAGAACGGGGCATGGAAGGGAGGGACAGATCCGCGGCCGCCCGCCTGGGCGGGCTTTTCCAGAGGGGCCCCAGATGGGCAGGGGGTGGTTGTGAGCTCCCACACGCCCCTGGCAGCAGGCCGCAGGCAGCTCCGGCAAGAGGGGCCTGGCAGTGGGAATAATCCTTGATGATGAAACCGGGGTCTGAGGGGCTTTCCGCGCTCCAGAAAGGGACTGGGTAAGGCAGGTGGGGGGTGCCCTCCGGAGAGCGTGGGGAGGAGGCAGTTTCTGCCTGTAAGACCCCTTGGCTCCCCCAGATTGGAGCGCTCAGGGATGTACTGGGACTTAGAGCCTGGGGGAGAGTGAATGTAGGCCCCCCTCCTGGCAAGGTACCCCGAGCAGCACATGAGGGGCCACCTGCCTCCCAGCCCCCAGCTGCCCACCTCTGTCAGGATGTATTCTGCATCCCTCTGCTCCTCACTTGGAGGCCCAATTTGAACTTGACCTTAAATCACTTCGTCTTGAATTTATCACCCAGAATAAGTCACCAACTTCGGGCTCATGTGCCTCAGTTTACCCACAATACTGCTATTTCTGGACAGTCTAGTGAGGATGGAATGGGGCATGGCGAAGCATAGCCTGTTTGCCTTGGCAAAGGGAGGGAAGAACTTCCAGAGGAAGCCATCTTGGGGGTTTAGGGTATTTATTTTATTTGAAGAAGAACAGAGTCTAGGGGAAGGGAGGGCCAAACGACCCCAGGTGTTTACCCAAGGCAGTCTGCAGAAGGGACTCCCAGGGCCACCTCAGTCTCCCTAAAGGGCTCGTGGTGCCTCGGGTCCCAGGGATTTAGTGGCTTTTGGCACCCGAAGGATAGGGAGGGCCCTCTCTGGAGGAGAGAATGCAGAACCTCAGAATCTGCAGTTTGTCCAAAAGGCTCAAAGCCCAGTGCTGGTGGGTGGACCTGTCCAGCCCTCTGCTCCCCTCCCCCAGCGAAAGGACTGTGCATGTGTAACGGTTTGCCTTGGACTTCAAGCAGAAGTGGAAAAAAATGTTGCTTTCCAGAATTCCTCATTTCTGTAACCCCCGCCCCCAGTCGCAGCACATGTTGGGGGATGCATGGAGTAACCTTAACTCTGACGCTTGCTGGTAAGGAGGGGCAGGCAGATTAGCTGGAAAACGAGTGAGCTGGGTGACAGCCTCTCGGCGCAGCTCGGGCGCCCTCTAGCGGCAAAGCGAGTAATGACCGTGAGCACTGATTTCACAAAACCCCTTTTTCTTACTGGTTCTAGCTCTTGAGCTGCCTGTGGCTCCAGTATTACTGAACCCCCTGCGTGGATTATCTCCCTTCATTCTCTCAACAGCCCTATGAAGTGGGGAGTATTATCCCCATTTTACAGATGAAAAAATCAAGGTCCAGAGAGGGGAAATGACTTATCTGAGGTGCCCCCACACGGCTACCTGGCTTCATCCCTTTTTCTTCATCTGCCCCCTCAGGAGTCAATGTCAGGTGGACAACACACAGGAAATCCGAAGGCTGGAGTTGGGGCAGGGGATGGAAGGGCAGAGGGTAGTACCTTGATCTGGACTTACGAAACAGCGCCAGAGTGATGGGGACATGTGTGGTTGGCTGTGGAGACAGCCGGGGCTACCCTTGGAGCTGATTGGTGTGTTGGGAGCAGAATGGCAAAGTAGAAAATGACACTCAGCACTTTCTGTCAGGAGCTGCTGTGGAGGGACCAGGAGTCTGAGAGAGTGTCCACGATCCCTGTTCACACCTGGGAAAAGAGACCAGAGAGGTTACACCACTTGCCCATGGTCACAGAGGGTCAGTGGCAGAATCTAGATGCTATCTTTAGTATATGTCAAGCCCTCTCTCCAGGCCACCCGTCACCCCACCACAGTGCGATAAATGTGTTGCCTGCGGTGGTTTTTTAATTCACTAGGAAGATCTAGGTCCTGTCTTCAAACAGTCCCCAACCTGGGGAGAATTATGTATCTTATATATTATAAGAAATATTTAGAAATTTTTATAATTTCTAATTATAATTTCTAATTATAATCTTGCTTTATGCAAGAAATGTTTCTCAAGCCGCACATGATGGTTCACACCTGTAATCCCAGCACCCAGGAGGATTGATGTGAGTTCAAGGCCAGCCTGGGCTACACAATGAGACCCTGTCTCAAAAATATTTTTTTTCTTCATAGAAAATCTGGAAGGTACATATTAGAAAGGAATGATTTGTCACAAGTCTGGTGACAATGGATGATTATAGCGTGAACTGAGTCCTTGCATGCAGGCGTGCCTCAGCAGGTGCAACATAAAATCATTTATCACAGGAGCATCCCATGGTGGTGGTGGTTGTTAGGTGCCATCGAGTCATGCCCAACTCATAGTGACCCTCATAGGGTGTTCAATGGCTGATTGTTTGAAAATTGCCTCTGGAGTGGGTTGCCATGTCCTTCTCCCATCACCTCGTGGTAGACCCTGTTAAATTATACAGATAGAGGAAGAGAGGCTTGGGGAAGGTTATCCTGGCTTTGCCATTTTCACACATTGCCAGTCCCTCAGGGGCCTTTTGTCACCAATGGACTCCTTATAGAAACAAGTTTCAAGGTCAGGGAGCTTGGGTGAGATACAGAAGGTGGGGTCTTTCTGACCCCTTAGATCTCCCATGGGGATATACCTGCAGTAAGGCCCTGCTTGCCAAGCCGAAGCAAGCCTGGGCGTTCTCTGCCTAAGGGAAGAGGTGTGAGGTGCCCAGGCCCTGGGGAGCTTTGGAAGCTGGCAGCATTGGCCTTGTGTGCTGCCACCTGGTGGCCAGTAGGGCTGTTGACAAGCAGCCCCAGCCTGGGTGGGAAGGACCAGGTGGCATGAAGGTGTGTTTCTCCTGTGAGGCTTGAGGGCCACATGCTGGAGAAGTCCTTGCTCAGCAAGTCAGCATTCCATGAGAGAAGGAAGCCCCCATGTGGACGGCTGTCTATTCCCAGGTGTAGACCTGAGCAGCTGACCTTGACCCCTGAGGACCTTGCCTAGTGGAGGAAGGACTGGCCATACTGGACAGTTTATGTGGCCTTGGGAGTCCCTGGCACTTCTTCACTGTCCTCTGACACTGAAGGGACCAGAAAGACCCTCTGCATCTTCCCCAAGCTCTCTGGCCTCGTAACTTTGTTCTGTAGGAGTCCGTTGGTGATAGACCTCCCCCAGGGGAGGCTGGAAGGAACCTGGGGTCTCTTCAGGGCCCTGCGGTAGACGGGTCTCCTGGGAGGGAGAAGCAGAGCTGCTGCAGAGCCCCAGGGCTTTTGCGAGATCCCATAGCTAGAAGGACAGCCGGGCCCGGGAGCCTAGGAATGTTTCCCTGGCTGACCCCAGACCATTGTGGCACAGAGAATCTGGGGTGATAGATCTCACCTGCAGCCCTTTTTTCACCAAAGTCTTACCTAGCCAGGTTGGCTTTTAGCCCAGGCTTTGGAGTTCAGGCATTGGAATCCCATTGATTGGCACCAACTCCCTCAGAACCAAGCCCAGGGCAGGCAGGCACAACAGACCCAGGAGGGCAAGGACAGGGGTGGGCCCAGCAAGTCAAGGGCCTGTCTAGAGGCGACAGTCAGCAGGGGAGGCAGGGTGGACCTGGAGGTTGGCCAAGTCAAAGGCAAGAAGTCATGGGGCATTGAGGACGCTGCAAGAGGCCGCTAGGGCTGGGGTGTCAGGAGCAGGGAGGACCCACCCATCCTCTGTCACTGAGATTGGTCTCCGCAGCAGTCCTGGCCTTCACTGGGATGTCCCACAGAGAAGAGAGGTGATCTGGACCCTGCCCCAGAAGGCAGCCCTTAACAGCAGCTGCCCTCCAGGGGCAGGGTCCAGATCACTGCCACGCTGAGTCAGCAAGGGCAGGCCTGGAGCTCTCTCTGGCTTTGCCCCCACAGAGCTGGCAGAGGTAGTGAGTGGTAGGAAAACTGTCCCCTAAGAACTGGACCTGGCTGCCACCTTAGATCCATGCCATAGCTTCCCTGGTCCTGTTTGCTTTTCTCTCCAAATCGGCATCTTCAGTCCCACTGATTTTTATTTTTATTTTTATTTATTTATTTTTGTGTGTGTGTGGTACTGGGGGTTGAACCCAGGGCCTCACACTTACATGCTTTGCAAGTGTTGAACCACTGAGCTGCACCCCCAGCCTTTTTTTTTTTTTTTTTTTTTTTTTTTTTTTTTTTTTTTTTTTTTTTTTTTTTTTTTTTTTTTTTTTTTTTTTTTTTTTTTTTTTTTTTTTTTTTTGACTTTTTGAGACAGGGTCTCACTAAGTGCCGTAGACTGCCTCTGGTCTTGAATTTTCGATCCTCCTGCCTCCTCCCGAGCCGCTGGGATTACAGGCGTGCGCCACCGCGCCCAGCAGTCCCAATGATTCTTGTGTGTACGCTCGGAGTACTGGGAGACCAGGCTTGGGGCTGACTGGCACAGGGCCGGCCAGAGGGCAGCAGGAAGCCCTGAGGTCCCACCCACGCCCCTTTGCCTGCAGGCCCGGGCCCAGGCGGAGGCCCTCCGCATCAGTGATGTGCCTTTCTCTGTGAAGCCGAGCGCCAGCGCCGCCTCACCCAAGCTGCACTCCAGCGCCGCCGTGCACCGGCTCAAGAAAGACATCCGCCGTTGCCACCGCATGTCCCGCCGCCCCCTGCCCCGCCCAGACCCCCAGGGGGGCAGCCCTGGCCTTCGCCCACCCATCTCCCCCTTCTCGGAGACGGTGCGCATCATCAACCGCAAGGTGAAGCCTCGGGAGCCCAAGCGGAACCGCATCATCCTGAATCTGAAGGTGATCGACAAGGGTCCAGGCGGAGGGGGCGCCGGGCAGGGCGCAGGGGCGCTCGCCCGCCCCAAAGTCCCCTCGCGGAACCGCGTCATCGGCAAAAGCAAGAAGTTCAGCGAGAGTATTCTGCGCACGCAGATCCGCCACATGAAGTTCGGCGCCTTTGCCTTGTACAAGCCCCCACCCGCCCCGCTGTCGCCCCCGCCCGCCGGCAAGGCCGACGCCTCCCCCAGCCCCGGGCTCCTCCTGGCCGCCCCCGCCGTAGCCTCCTACGACGCCCGCAGCTGCAGCTCCTCGGGCTGCCAGTCGCCCACACCCCAGTCTTTCGACCCCGACGACGCTCCGCCCAAGCTACTCCCGGAGACCGTGAGCCTGTCTTCCCCCAGCTGCTGCGAGCCTGAGGTCCTCGACCTGTCCCTCCCGCCCGAGGCGGCGGCCTCCAGCAAGCGGGCAACTCCGGATGCTCCTGCTGCCGCCCCTACCGCCGGCCAGGCACTCACCACCACGGCGGCCCCGGCCCCGGAGCCCAGTGCGCCCTCCGAGCCCGAGGCTGGGGACTGGCGCCCAGAGATGTCGCCCTGCTCCAATGTGGTCGTCACTGATGTCACCAGCAACCTCCTGACGGTCACGATCAAGGAATTCTGCAACCCCGAGGATTTTGAAAAGGTGGCTGCTGGGGTGGTGGGTGCTGCAGGGGGCAGTGGTGGCAGTGGGTTGAGCAAGTGATGGGGCTCTCCCAGGGTGGTCTGGGGGCCTCCTGCCACCCTGCCCTGCCCTCAGACCCCTCTGCCTGTGCTGTGCTTGCCTCACATGGCCTGGTGTTGCCCCTGGGATGGAGCTGGGCAGTTGGTCCCCCTGAAGGCCAAGGGCTGGGCAGTCCTGGACTGGGTTAAGCCTGGGGCGGGGCATGGGCACTGAAAAGTGCCCCCTCCTGTCTCTTGGCGCTATCCCTGCCCATACATAGTGGGGCCCTCTGGGTGGTTCATGGGGAGCCCCCAAACCTGGGGCTCACCTGCCCGTCCACATCCCGCCTCTCTCCTCAGCTTGCCTCTTGCTCTCCTGTGCAGCGTCTGACCTCGGTGCTAACCCAGCAGCTGCGGGGCCCCCAGGACACCCCCACCCAGGGTGGGCAGTCCCTTGGCTTTTTGCCCACGTGACAGTGCCCCCCGACACCGTGAAGGATGAGGCCAAGTGGGCCTCCGTCCACACCCACGAGGCGGCGGCAGCTGGCCAGAGTCCACTTCCTTGCTTGCCCGCTTTTGGACCAGGCCCAAGCAGACCCCCATGGTGCCCTCCACCCTGTCTTGTTCCAAACTTTGTGAAGGTGGCAGGGGCCGACAGGGCTGACACCCTGCCGCAGCCTCCGGGGATCTGAAGGCCCCTTCAGTTCTTGACCAAAGGTGCTATAAGAACCTGCTGCGGACGCTTGCGGCTGTGCGTGCGCGTGTGCCCTTTGGCGTGTCTGTACGCGGATCCGTGTGCCCATTGGGTGCTGGGCCCCAGCTTTCCCAAAGCCCGCTTGACTATTCTGAGAACATAGCTGTGATGGCCCGGCCTACTCTCACCTCTGCAGAGCCTGGCCCCATGGGCTCCATGGTTTGCTGTGCGCCCTGCCAGCCCCCTGGGCCCAGGGGTGCTGGTAGCAGCAGGCCTCCAGGCCCTTCTCCTTGAGTGGTCAGCCCAGCAGGTGGGCCTTCGCTGCAGATGTGGCCTGGGTGACTATGGTAGAGAGGAGGATCCCTGCTCTCGCCTCCCCTTCCTCCTGGGGGTGCCTGGCTTCTCCCCCCCCCCCAATCTGCTCCTGACCTCCCACATGCATACAGCTCAGCCTGCTCAGAGGAGCCCGAGGCCTCAGGTGCCCTGGGCAGATCCTGCTGCCCAGGAGCCAAGGCATTCCTGCCACGGCAGAGACCAGCGCCCCAGCTTCAGGCCGGGCTCCGGGAGGGTAAGTGGGCCAAAGGGGAGAGACCACAAAGGCCCCTCAGGAGAGCAGGGGTACCAGATCCTGGGGCAGAACTAGGGGCCCCTGGCCTGCCCTTGGCCACCACCCCGGGCGCGCTGGGGATGGGTGGCATGCTCCTGCACACGGCTGCCGCTAGCGTCCAGTGTGCACGGCCATTGGCAGCTCGCTCAGAAGCGTGGTGGCAAAAGGCAGGTGGGAGGCGAAAAGGGAACCCGATCACACAGTGAGCACCTTGGTCCTTAGGAGAGGACACTTCCGAATCTCCCTGCCACAGGGTCTAGAATAGGGGCCCTCACAGGGCTGGGGGGGTGGGCAGGTTTTCTGGGTCCTGCCCCACTCCACCCTTTGTGTTGGCTCCGAGACCGTCCAAGTGCCAATTGGCTTTTCCCCCAAATAAGGGCTGGATTTTTCCTCTGTCCTTAGAGGCAAGTCCCCCCCGCTAACCCCTCCCCAGGTGAGCCACCACCTGGATGCCAGTTACAGGTGTTTCCAGAGACCATAGAAATGTGTTTTCCTGAGAGTCCGTGTCATTTGTGACTTTTTGTAAAGAAGTTGTGTTTTCAGAGGTGATTTTATGACAGGAAAGTGAAAAGAGTTAGTTTTGCAAAAAAAAAAAGAAAAAAAAGAAAAAAGAAAGAAAAAAAAGAAAAAAATAGGAAAAAGTAGGAAAAAAAAAAACTATTGTGGGATTCCTAAGGGAGTAGGGTGGGGGAGAGAGCTATTTAAAGAGAACATAGTAACGCAGCGATTGCACAGGTGAGGTGGAAATGTTAGGAATGGGGTGGAGGCCCTGGCCTGGCTGGGGTTCCCCAGGGGTCATGGGCACCTTAGAGACAGCCTTGGCCTCCCCGCACGCTCCTTCCTTGGCTCCTGCCTTCCCTGCAGACCTGGCCCCAGATACCAGTCCTTGCTCAAAGGGAGGGAGGTCAGCCAGTCCCCAGGGAGCTGAGACTGGGAGGGGCGCAGGCCTCCATGGAGCCTCCCTACTGGCAGTGTTCTCCAGGAAGGCTGGGGAGGAGGTGGTTTGGTTTCTTTCTCACCTCCATTCCTTCACCAGTTTGTGGGGCCGTGTGGTTCACTAGCACCACCCCCAGGGGGCAGCCTTCCCCATCACCCCTAAGACCGTGGCACCCCTGGGAAAGGCATGCAGGCTTCAGGAAGAAGCCGTGTGCCCTGAGAGACCCTTAAGGGGGAGCTGACAGTGGGTGGCAGGGAGAAGGGAAGGCTTTCCGTGGGCCCCAAGCTGGCTGCCCAGCTCCTGCCTCCCGGCATGCATGGACGCCCCCTGCCTTGAGGTGGGCAGCTCCCCAGGAGGCCTGGGTGGGCATGGGATGGAGAGTGGAGGGGCCCACACACCCCAGGCTCCCACGCTTGCTCAGATCAGCCTCTTGCGGCCCCTCCTCCACCCCTTGCTGCTTTTCATTTGCCTAACTACCAAGCAGAAGTTGCAATCTGGTTTGCTTTATTTTTGTATGTGAAATGATCCCCAAGGCCCAGTCTCCTCCCGGGCCCAGTATTGAGTGGGCATCGGTCATGTCCCCTTAAATGCACCCTTCCCCACCCACCAGTCCTAGGAACCAGGTGAGGCCTGGCGTCTGGTTTGAGATGGAAGGTTGGGTCCCACCCCTGACTCATTTTCCCCTCCGACCTCAGTCTGTCTGCCTGTGAAAGGGGCGCGTGCTGGCACCAAGGCCAGCAGGAAGCACTTGGGCACTCCAGGCTGCTGCCGTGAGGCCTCCAGCCACCCTGGGGCCCTGCCTGGGGGTCAAGGTCAAAATGAGCCTCCTTCCCCTGATCTTGGAAGAGGTGATGATCTAGTCCCCAGCCTCAGTGGGAGGCAGGTGGAGTGGGAAGGATCCTCATTTCAGAGGTGGCAGAGCCGCCTCACTGGGGTGACATGGCAGGCTGAGAGCCGGGCTGCCCCTGGAGCTGGGCAGTCCTGGTGAGCACCAGGCCAATGGCTAGGAGTCAGCCAAGGCACCTGGGCTGCTGCCAGCCTTTCTGGCCTCTGGGGCCTCAAGACACATCCCCTTTCCTTTTCTGGGTTTACTAGTTTGTTTGGGGTTTTTTTGTTTGTTTTTGTTTTTTGGGTTTTTTGGTGTTTTTGGTTTTTTTTTTTTTTTCTTTTGCACTTCGCCCACGCTGGACAGTGGAGCCCGCCTGGCCAGTCCACTCTCGGGCTCCCGTGCACCAGCCCAAGGCAGCCTCCTTGGGGCTTGTATGTGTCAAGGAATCCCTTTTTAAAAGGAAAAAAGGAAGTTTAAGGTTTTTTTCATTTTTCCTTTGTCTGCATCTCCTCTTTATTCAGAAAGCCTAGAATTAGGGGCTGAGGCACCAGGAGAGGGACTCCCTGACTTCCCCCTTGGTGACAGTCACTAAGACGCAGAGGTGGGGAGCCGAGGTGGGGAGCCGGTTAGGAGGGTGCTGAGGACCCTGCCTCCGAACCCAAATAGCCCCTATCCTTGAAGGAGTCAGGACTTCCCTCCTACTGTGAGTGCCTACTGTATGCAGAGCATCAGCTAGGCAGTAGGGGCTGAGGGTCTTCCTGGGGACTCTGCTCTCTGGAGGCCAGACAGAAGGAATGGCGCATTTGGCCTGCCCTTGTTGGCGGGCAGAGGGGCCATGCAGACTTCTTTTTGTTGGTTTTAATTTAAAAACACAAAGGCCTAAAGAAATATGTATCTTATACTTTTTTTTTAATTTTTGAAAAGCTCATTTAATGAATTGTGCACGAATGAATTCTATATATATAAAGTATACATATATAGTTCTATATTTGGGGAGGGGCACTGTCTCTTTTCTCTATTGCATTTTTAAAATGAAGTGTTGTTGCCTTTGTCTGTGGTTCAACCATCCAGCGCCCAGCTGGCTAAACTTTGCCCCCAGTGGTTCAAGATGGGACCAGGGTAGGGCTGGCAGGAGGTGGAAGCGCGGGTGGGTCCCCCAGCCCCTCTTCCTCCGTGTCCCTCCCTGGGGAGGCCCTCCGGAGGGGAAGACAGCTTCTGTTTGGTATGGGTTCGGTTCTGTTCCGGGTTCCGTGGATTCTGGGCCAGGGGAGGGCGGGGTCGTGCTGGTTCCTCTGTCTTGTCGCGTTTTGTGCTGCTGCTCTTCAATATTGTATTGATGCCAGGAAAGGGGAGTGGAGAGCCTCTTTCACCCCCGAATAAATTGTCACATTCCGAAGTTAAGGCCCAGCCCCCCGAGTGGGGCGTGTCCGCCTCATTTCTTTCTCTCACTGTGGTCTGCAGAAAGAAAAGGGCGCACTGTCCCCGCGCCGGCCAGCCCCAGCCGCCCATGCCACTGCAATCACTTCCCTTCCTGCCCTCCTGCGGCTCCCTGACTCCCAAGGAGCTGAGCCAGACCCGCAGGACACCTTGGCCATCACGCGGGGGCCTGCCACTGGTCGCCTGGAGAGGGACCGGGAGGCAAGGACGGGGTGGGAGTGGGAGGGTTGCCGGCCCCTGCCCCTGCCTGCCCCGCAGTTGGAGTCACTGCACCCAGAGAGGAAGGGGCTTCCTGGGAGCACGCAGCCCAGAGAGGGTCCCCAGCAGCCCTTGCCTGCGTGTGGTCCCCACGATTTGGCCCATGTGTGCCAGACATGAGGCGCTACCCCCCAGCTCAGAGGCAGGATCCCCGCGTTTGCTCTGCGCGCTGGGAGCCTCCCCTGATGACGAGAGGGCCCCTCTCCCCATGCAACGGCCCAAAGCAGCCCCCACAGATGTGCCACCGCCCTTCCCCAGGGGCCTGCCCTCCGCCCACAAGCTCCACCTGGGTGCGGGGCCTCCCTACCCCCGCACTCCACTCAGGTGCGTGCCCTCCCGCAACCCTGCACTGCACCCAGGTGCGTGGCCTCCTGCACATACACACACCCCTGCCCTCCACCCACGAGCTCCACCCACGTGCCTGGGTCCCCTCGCCCCCGCACTCCACGTGCTCAACAGGCCGCGGACAGGCGCCGCTCTCCTCTCCCTCCCCCCATCCGGTCTGTTTTATGAAATTCCGTGTCCAGCCTCTCACGTGTCCCCCCACCTTGCACCCCCAGTAGTCCAGAGGCTGTCCCCTTTGGTAGCGCCACCTCCCTTGTCTGTCAGTCTCCACTCTTCTCCTGCCCTGCTGCCCTGTCTTGCACACCAGGCCCCCGTGGTCTGTAAGCCTCTTCACACTGTCAGCGGGCCCTCTGTCCCACTTCCTGGGGTCTCTCCCCGCTTCCCCCCTACACGCTCTCCCCGGCCTGTTTTCACTGCCCAAGTGCCCTCCCTTCCACCTGCCCTGGCTCCTCCCTGGCATTGACCGGGCTCTGTCCATCCCGCTCTCTAAGGGCAAAGTGGTCTTCTCCTCTCTTCCTGTAGTCCAAAGCTCACATGTGACACATGGTAGCCCTTGAGTCATCTCTGTCCCCAAGCTTGGTCCTTCTTAACCAACAGGACTGTGCGGCTCAGGAGCAGCTGAGCAGCAGACCTGGGGTTCCAGTGGTTCATCTAGCTGCTCAGCACTGCCAGGGCCCTGGCCTGTGGCCAGCAAGATCAATGGAGTGGGTCACTGCCCAAGACTGGACCTGGGTGAGGGGGCTGCAGAAGCTGGGGTGAGCAGGAGGAAAGGGAACCACATGTGTGCTGTGGGCGGGGGAATGAAGCAGCGGGGTCCAGCAGTGAAGCCAGGTGTGGTCCTCCATGGCCCATGCTCCCCACCACCACCACCTGGAGCACCTGCCTGGGTGTTCTCCCAGAAAGCCTTCATTCAGTACGTGACACTTTACACACTGGACGTTACCAGCACACCTGCTCCATGCCTGGCACTGTGAGCACCTCACCTGCTGTAGCCTGCGTCCCTGTGAGTCGTGAGCAGATGCAGACGTGCCCAGCATAGGAGGAGGGTGAGCACCCGCTCAGGGGCATGTTGGCCTACCCTGAGCCCCAAGCTCTCAAGGATTGGACACCTGGGGGCTGCCCTTGGGAGGCAGCTGCACCCCAAAATTTGTCTCTCCTTTCCCTTATCACAAGTCCTGCCACTACTAAGCAGCTGAGCCTGGGTGTGGGTTGCAGGCCCCTGAGTGTGACCACAGCAGCTGCTCAGGAGGAGTGGGAGACTTTCTGGCGAGGACCAGCACGGGCAGAGCGCCTGATAGGGCCCCACCCCACCTCGCCCCATTCCTGGGGTAGGGCCAGTGAGGGGTGAAACTCAGTCTTGAGGCGAGGTGAGGAATGTGGGCAGGGATGGGGCGAGAGCAACTATTTTTGCAAAACTTTGTTTTTCTTTTGTTTTGGTTTTGTTCTTGCATTGTGGTGCTTGGAGGTTGAATCCACGATCTCACATATGCCTTGCGAGTGCTCTACCACTGGGCTGCACCCCCCCAACCATTTATTTTATTATTTTATTTTTTTAATATTTTATTTGATTTGATTTGATTTTTGCGGTACTGGGGATTGAACCCAGGGCCTCGCACTTGCATACTCTGCAAGTGCTGGACCACTGAGCTGCACTCAGCCCATTTTTTTACTTTTTGAAACAGTGTCTTGCTAAATTACAGACTGCCTCTGGTCTTGAACTTGCGATCCTCCTGCCTCCGCCTCCCCAGCCACTAGGATTACAGGCGTGTGCCACCGCGCCCGGCTAGCATTTCTTTTTAAATCTTCAGACAGGGTGTCTTTAAGTTACACAGGATTTCTCTGGCCTTAAACCCGCCATCCTCCTGCCTCTGCCTCCTGAGTCGCTGGGATTACAGGTGTGAGCCACCACATCTGGCTCTTTTCATCTTTTGAAAGCTGAAACCCTAATGGGTTTTCTTGGTCCTTATCAAGCTAGCCTGTGCCTGGAGTGAAGAGCCGGTCAGAGAGGCTGCACCAGATGTTACACCTGCTCCCGGGGCAGATGCGATGTCTGTGGCTGATCATGTGCCCGCTTTGTTCCAGCTACTGGCGTCTGAGAGGAGGCATCTCAAAAGGCCTTGCAGCCTGCAGAGGCCGGGCATAGGACACCCGGTCCACAGCGGTGGATCTTGAAGGAAGTGGCGGGGCTGAGGCCCCATCGCGGCCTCCAGTCCTCCAAGTGTGCTGAGGATCTTTGAGGGAAGTCATGAGCTCCGGAGAGTCCTGGGGGGACAGAGACCACCCTGGGGTGAAATTAGAAATTTCCCTCGTGAGGGATAATGAGCCTGGACGCCTCCTGAGGCAGTGGGGATGACAGGAAGTGGCCAGAATCAAAGGATGTTAGGAATATTTAGCATTTGGTGATGGACTGCCTTTAGAGTGTTCTAGAGGGAGCTTCTAAAGCCAGTTGAGTATTAGATATGGGCGAAGGAATGGGTATTGGCACTGCTCATGGGATGGGAACCTGGTGAGGTGGCATGGGGACAGGTGCGTTCAGTTTGGGACACCTTGAGAGAGAATGAGGCAGAGGGTCCAGGGGGATTTTCCCTGACGGACCTGAGGCTCAGAGTGAGTGCTGTTCACCCAGGCACTGCTGGAGAAAGCTGTTGAAGTCTGTCCCTGGGGACACCTCCGTTCTGAGATGACGGGCCACCAGCCATCCTGAAAGGACCACCAGACACTCAGATGCTTAGCTGCAGAGGCTGATGGGAAATCCTAGGGGCCAATGTCCAGTCCCTCGCCTCCACCCCTGCCTCCCCAAGCTCTTGCTTGTCACTGAAGTGAACAGCAGGGTAAAGTGAGGCACATGGCTGGAGGATGATTAACCACCTCAGGTAGGTGAGGAAGCCAAGCACAGGAGCTGGTGGGGGCCGGGGCAAGGTCTGCAGAGAGATGGAGCCCACATCTGGGGCATGATGGCTGGAACCTTTGGTCATGCTACACAACTCTAGACACAAACTATAACAAACATCCTTTTAAATACCCACGTTTCTGAGAGAGAGAAAAAACAAGGGACCAAAAAACAGAGAAAGCAAAACATCAGAGTGATAAATAGATGCTGATCTTTTGGGTCCCCTGCAGGGAGATATGGGGACAGAAGTGAAGAAGAGGGGTTGGCCTTTGCTGATCTGGGCAAGCAAAGAGCTTGGGTTTTGTATCTCTGTGGGGTCAGAAGATGAGGCTCAGCCCTGGCCGACAGAAATGCAGAACGAGGCTGACTGAATAAACTGGACTGACAGCCTCAGTGGAAATGCAGACAGGGAAGTCACCCTTTCATAAAGGGCAATGTCACAGAAATTGTCTCATTTCTGGCTCTGTTGGAAACATGAAAAAAATCCTCCCTTGAGAAATTATAACTGGAGACCTTCCCTAACACAAATTTGAAGTGTGAATTTGTATTTCTCACATGGTCCCAGAACTCTCAAATTGAGAAATTAATATAAAAAAACAAACCTGGGGTGAGTAACAGCACAGAGGATGTGGGAGTAGCAAATTCAAGCCTCTCTGGAGGGCGATACACACAACAAAGGCCACAGGGGATTCTCACAGCCAAAGCCCCTGTAAGCATGCGCTCACAACCCCAAAGTACAAAACGCACAAAGAAGCAAGCTACCAAGACTAACAGTGAAACAACAAACAGCACCTATAGGATTCTATACTCGACATATTCTTTTCAAGCATTCATTACAGACTTCCAAAAGTTACCATGGACATCATGTAGTAGGACATAAAGCAAATCTCAGTAAATTTTGCCTGCAACTGTACCACTGTGGCATCCAGTCCTGTCAGATTTCAAAAGCTAAGCAGGGTAGGACCTGGTTAGTACTTGGATGGGAGACCGCCTGGGAACACCAGGTGCCATAGGCTTGAGAAAAGGACCCGGCAACCCACTCCCAAAAAACAATCCGCCATTGAAAACCCTATGAACAGCAGAGAAGCACTAACAATGGTATCTTGCCTGTTGTATATAGGATTGCTATGAGTCGGAAACTGACTCCACAGCACCAAACAACAACAGTAAATTTATAAAAATTGACATCAAAGATCACATGTTGTTAGATTAAAAATCAATAGCAAACAGTAAGATAATTTTGACATAAAGACACACATATAGACCAATGGAATAGGGCAGAAACCACAGACATAAACCTTCACCCATATGGTCAAATGATTTCTTTGTTTAGTACTTGGAGGTTGAACTCAGGGCCTCACACATGCTAGGAAAGTGTTCTACCAATGAGCTGCACCTACAGCCTCTTTTTTTATTATTTATTGTGAGTCAAAATCTTGCTAAGTAGAGCAAGCTGCCCCTGGACTCAAACTGGAGATCCTCCTGCCTCAACCTCCCAAGTCACTGGGATTACAGTCGTGTGCCGTGGTGCCCAGCAAATGATTTTTGACAAGGACACAAAACTATTGGATGAAAAAGGACAGTCTTTTCAACAAATGGTGTTGGTAAAACTGGATAGCCACATGCAAAAGAATGAAGTTGGAGCCTTACCTGACACCATATAGTCATCCTTCAGTATCTATGGGGTTTGGCTCCAGGAAACCTCCTCACTACCCAAGGGCACCCAAATCCATGGGTGTTCAAGTTGCTTACGTAAAATGGCATAGTATTTGCATATACCATATGCACATACTTTATTATTTGGGGGGGATTTTATTCCTCAAGACAAGGTCCTGTATCCCAGGCTGTCCTGGAACTCATTATGTAGACCAGGCTGGCCGTGAACTTAAGTTGATCCTCCTACCTCAGCACAGACATGCGCCATCATGCCTGGCTTAAGGTGTTCAATTTCATATTATGTATTTTATCACAATAAAAAATTGAGAAAAATTAGCAAAAAATCACAACTCTGTAAGTTTGGACAGTAACCGAGAGCTCACATTCCCCTGCCTTGTGCGCCCTCCCTAAACTTCTGCAATCTCTGTAGGACAATGAGATCTGAGGATGGATGTGACAATGTCTAATAGGAGGCAGCCACGCAGGAGGTGCGCAGCGGATCTGAGTTGAAGCTAGATGGGAACAGGACCCCTTGGGGCCCTCTACAGCGGATAGGACCTTCATTAGGGCAAGGTGGTACCAGAGTCTTTTCTGCCATTTCCAAAGACTGAGTGATCTCAGGCCGTGACAGACACACGGCTCCATTTAAGTGACGCCAGCAGCGGCCAGCCTTTATGAGTAAGAGGATACGTCCCTGCAGCGCCGGGGTGGGCTGATGGAAGGGAACAAAGTTGGGTGGCAGGGGTTCTGGGTCCTATGGGACAAAGACAACCCCCCTGCCGCTTTCTCTTGCTTTTCTTGCCTCCCGCTCTGAAATCCAACCATGAGCAATGGGCCCTTGGGGGTGGGTTCAGAGGTCCTAGGCGTTCTCTGTTGAGGCTCATAGACTCCCAGCTGTGAGCAAGCAACAGGGATGTGCTTTGGAAAAGGTGAACATGGATTCTGTCCCCCGAAGGATCTCAGGAACGTGACTGACACCTCCCTGGCTCCCCTGATGAGCCCTGCCTCCTTCGAGCTTGATTTCCGGCCAGCGGCACCCTAGCAGGCAGCTGGTTGTGCTGTTGCTTCTGAGTCTCTCACAAGCTCATTCCCTGTGCCTTTCACACTCGGGCACTGTGAAGACTCTTGTCCAGGACTCAGGTGGCCCCAGTGCTCCTCAGCTGCAGAGGAGAACTGGACACTCTGTCTTGCAGGGTTATCTAGGAGCATGAAAGGAGCTAGTAAGAGGCACCTCCCAGATCTAGTCGTTCACATGTGACCACTCCCGGCCTCCCGGATGGTGTCCCAGGGGCTTGATCACAAATTCTTCATGTCCCCCTCCCATGTAACAGCTTGAAGAAAGCAGAAAAACACCAGCTGGAGTCCCAGCTCTGCCAGCCAGTAGATCAGCCAGTCTGTGCCTCAGTATCGTCACCTGTCAGGTGGGGGAAGGGACTTCCTCTAATTATCCATTGCAGCTCAGAAGTACTCTAAGGATGCTACCACATGCGGAGTGGACTTTACAAGGACTGACTCGGAAACCCCTACAGCCCTGGGAATGCAGTTCTTACCATATGCAGAGGAGGGAAGCCAGGATCAGCAAGGCGAAGAAAGGGACTCAGAGACTCCTAAGAGGGTGAGCTGCACTTGATCCTGTGCAGCAAGCTTAACCACTACGCCAGCCTGTTCCATGCATGGCAGGGTCCCTGCCATGCCATTGTCCTCAGCTTTGAGTGTTTGGAGGGGGCAGTGGGGCTGCAGAGAAAGGGATAGATCAGTGGTTCCATGCATGGCATGGTGGGTCAGCGCGAAGTCATTGGAGCTGGATGCCTGGCTGTGTAGGATCCACTACCTACTGCGTACCTGCTCTGTGCCTTAGTTTCTCTGCCTCTTGACTCATGCCATCGTATTTTCAGTCGCATCATATGGTTGTGAAAGCTGGACATTGAACAAAGGAGACAGGAGAAGAATTGATGCTTTTGAATCATGGTGCTGGAAACAAATATTGAATATACCATGGACTGCCAAAAGAACCAACAACTCTGTCCTAGAAGAAGTGCAACAAGAGGGCTCCTTGGAAGCTAGGAGGGCTAGACTGTGTCTTAAGTATTTTGGACATGTAGTTGGGAGGGGCCAATCCCTGGAGAAGGACATCATGTTTGGGAGAGTGGCAGGCAGGTCAACGAAAACAAAGCAATACCTTCAGTAGACGGATTGACACAGTGTCTGCAACAATGGGCTTAAACATAAATAAGATCGTGTGCCTGGCACAGAATCAAGGAGTGTTTCCTTCTGTTGTACATAGGGTCACTAGGAGTTGGACTCGACTCAACAGCACGGAACAACACAACAAACTGGGGAAGGGCAGTAATACCCCCTCCCTCACGAACTTTGCCGTCACAGGAAACTTTGCCAGGTGCTTGGGGAGCCAGGCTCTGAGTGCACATTTAAGTCTCATTCTTGCATAAATCCCCCCACGGAGCAGCCAGGGAGAGGTTGAGTCACTTGCTCCAGGTGACACCATTAGTAAGTTGTGCTGCTGGGACCGAAACGCTGGAGCCCTGACTTCAAAGTCCTCACTTTCAGTCCCTCTGCTCCACCTCAATGGGACACCTCAAAGTCCACATTCAAAGCCCATCTCCTCACTGCACATTTCCCCCCAGGCTGCCTGACTCACCCCCTTCTCCTGATGAGAGCCTGCACCCTATGCCTGCCTGTGACTCATCCCCATCCGGCGGGCCACCAGCGTCTGTGACTAACTGACCCCTGCACCTGCACGGAAATGTCCCTCTGATCTATCCCTTTCTCTGCAGCCCCACTGCCCCCTCCAAACCCTCAAAGCTGAGGACAATGGCTAGCAGGGACCCCCTCCAGTGTAGGCTTGCACAAGGGCCAGCGCCCCCATGTGGCTGTGGAGGTGGGGAGCCGTGTGTGTGGTAGGAGGCTGGAGCGGGAGGTCTCCCTAGGGACAGCTGATGCTGTTGCTCTTCCAAAGCCCCCTCACTTGTCCTGAACTCAAGGTACCTCAAGACAAGGGGGGCGGGGCACCAGAGAATAAGAGTATAGGAGCTGAGGTGACTAGGGACAAAGCTGAGAGGCTGACTTGAGTGTGGCGTTCCATGAAACAGGGACTGGGCTACTTTGGGATCAGTCTACACTGCCAGCATTTGGGGGCCAGGATAGCGCATGTTTCCCACGGCCCCAGGGTGAGCCTTGCAGAGTGGGGCTGCTTTGGGGGTTATTTCAAAATAGGATCCAGCCCGGCTGGTTCAGAGGGTTGTGTGGGAGGGGAGGGAAGGGATATAGGTCCAGGATCTTATCGGAGTAATGCAGGTGGACTCCCCCCCCAGAAGACAGGGGCTGAAGGGGGATGGTAAGCCGCTGGCCAGCCAGAGGAGGATTTGCCCAGGGAGCAACTACAGGTGGGTGGTGCTAGCGATGGGCATCTCTGAAGACCCCGCAGGAGTGCCCATCATGTGGAGTCTGCTTCCAGCGCTTGGCCCAGCCGGGAACATCCACCCTCCCACCAACAGCCACGTAGGACTCACTTGGCCACCTCTCCTGGCCCCTCCCCCAAATCCTACCCTGGAGAATCCAGGGGCACCTAGTGGGAGGGGACAGATCAAACTAGGGTCTTAGAGGCGAAATCCACGGTGCCCCCTCACCTGTTATACACAAGGCAGCCCCGAGCTGGGAGAGCACAGAGGCTCTGAATGGCAGGCCACGCTTTGCCACTACACCGGACACATTAGCATCTAGAGTCTGGTCGCTGCTCCACCCTTTGGCTAAGATCAAGTGTAGAATGTAAAAAGTCAGGTAAAACCCAGGAGTGACTGAACAGGCTGAGATATGGCTGAGATGGCATCAGTGGCTAGGAAAGACCGGGTCAGCAGAACAGGCGGAAGAGGCGGCCCCGGGGGCAAAAGTCAAGTTGCTCCTGCCTGCAGGCTGCCCAGTCCCGCTGCTCCTGGGCGTGGGAGGGGCTGCTCTGGCCTCCTGACATTGCAGCAGTGCCTTTGGAGCCCACCCTGGTCCACAGGAGCCAGGCCTGCCCGATGAGCCTTCCCTGCCTGGGCTTCCACCCAGAGAGACTGTGTATCCCAGGGCGTGAGCCTGGACCTCTGGGTTTGAATCCCAACCCCTCAAGTGGCTGCCGAGTGGTTAACCTCTTCCCGCATCAGTATCCCTACCGGCAACAGGGGACAGTGACACTGACATCCTTAGTTCATCAGGATCGTGTGAGGCTTTAGTGAGGTCTCACACAGAAAGCACTTAGGGGCAGGGCCCAGAATGCCAGCCTCCTCTCAGGACAAGCTGCCCTACTGCCACAGGCCACCTCCTTGCTGCATAACCCTGGCAAAGTCTCTTTCCCTCCCCACTTTCCGTGGCTGAAATACATCCTGTGCAGCACAGCTTATTGGGGACGGCAGCAATTGCTGATGGTGGGCAGACTCCATAGGATGGAAACCCAAACCAGAGCTCCCGGGGCAAGAGCGGGAGGGGCCCAGCGGGCAGGGCTTCCCCCCTGCCTGGCTTCCTGCCTTGTCCCTTCTTCCAGCGGGAGAGAGTCTCCCTGACCTCCAATTCTAGGCTCACCCTGGGGACTCTGAATAGATCAGGAACCAGATGGTGCTGGAGGAATCTCTGCCAGGAACACGCAAATGGCCACCAGGCAAGGTCTCAGGGCCCTACCTTGCCAGGCAGCTCGGGGCTGTGATACCCATTTTACAGATAGAGAAGGCAGTCTCCCTGAGCCCTAAGCTCTAGGTGCAGCATCTGAAGAACCCGGGGGGGCCATCAGAAAATCCCCCTTTTTAGGGGCCTGGGGACATGGGTCCCAGCCCTTAGAATCCTTCATGCATGAAGCAAATACATGGGGTGAAGGGGGGGCACCTGAGTGTCAGTGACCCACATATGCAGAAATAAGGTGCCAGACCCCAAGCAGCCCTCTAAGCTGCAGATCAGTGCAAGGGAAACTATCTGGGTCCGGGAGCCCCCAGGGGAGAAGGGGAGGGCTGCGGTGACTTGCTGGCTCACGGGGAAAGTACAGGCAGAGGGAGGGGTGCGTCCCGGGGTGTCCTTGTCCTCAGAGGCTGAGGGAGAGAGTGTGAAGGGGAGACTCGACTCTGACTCCCAAGGCTGGGCTCGAGTGGCAGCTCTGTCCCACCGGCTGTGGGGTCTGGGCCAAAGACTAGACCCCTCCGAGCCTCAGTTTCCTTATCTGTGAACTGGAGCCCATGGAATCTGGAGCTAGAGGGCTCCCACAGGGGAGACTCAGGGGAGTAAGTAGGAGGAAGAGACCAGTGCCCTGGGGGCCCTGGAACCCCTGGAGAAACTGAGGGCCCCCAGCCCACACCCTAGAGCACAGGTAGGCAGGAGGCGGCCGTGCCTTCTGGCCTTCCTTCCCCGGGTCTGGACTCTGGCACCGGCTTTCCAGCCAATTCAAAGGCTTCCTTGTGGGAAGCCACAGCGCTTCCTCCCTGCTTCTCCGCCCCTCCTGCGCCTGTGTGGGAACAGATGTCCTGCTTCCTGCCCGATCCTGTGGCTGGCTTGGCTACCTTTGCTGCTTCCAGGAGGCAGGAACTCCAGGTGGAAATCTCTGGGCTTCCCCAGAGAAGCATGCCCCCCACCCCCACCTAGTCTGCCCTCTTCTCCCTCAATGTGGGGCTCAGGCTGGGGTATAGCTCAGTTATATAGTGCCACTCTGTGCGCTCTGAGACCCTCGGTTCCAATCCCCAGCAACGCACAAAAATGGGAGAAGCACCTGGCAGCCCACTCCCAAAACAATCAGCCATTGAAAACCCTATGAATAGCAGAGATGCACAGACAGTGCCAGACACGGCACTTTGTTGGGGAGTGTTTCCTTCTGTTGTACACAGGGGGCGCTATGAATCAGACCTACCTCCATGGCAGGCAACATCAGCAATGAGCTGGGCCCTGCTTCCCTCCTGGAATGCTAGCGAGCGTTGACTGAAAATGCATCGGAGCCTCCAGGAGGGAGCCAGGAAAAGCCAGAGTGACGCTGTGGAGCAAGGCACTGTGGCCCCCTGGGGAATTAAAAGGAAAGAAAGAAAAATGGAAATTAACATTGATGGAACACCTAAAATATGGTCAGAATTGATCAGGGAGAGGGTAGCGTGTCCTGGGCACCTCCTAAGTGCCAGGCACTGTGCTTGTTAGGTGCCATCGAGTCGGTATCCAACTCATAGTGACCCTCATAGGGTTTTCAATGGCTGATGGTTTCGGGATTGCTTTGGGAGTGGATTGCCAGGCCCTTCTCCCATTTTTGCGGTGCTGGGAATTGAACTCAGGACCTCAGAGACTGCAGCGCAGCACTCTATCAACTGAGCTAAATCCCAGCCCAGGCACTGTGCTAGGCCCTGGGAAACAAGACAGCGAGATAAGAAATGGCCCCTGCGCCTGAGTCCCTGGAGGAGACTCTCCCCATCACCTTTCCTGGTCCACTTACTTCTCATTGCATCCCATAAGGTAGGCTCCACAGGCTCCGTGTTACACATGGGGACATGAGGCAGCTCAGGGCCTGAGTCCAGACCTAGTGGAGCCTGGACAGGGACCTTTAGGTAGAGGTCCCCAGGATGGACACGGGTGGCTCTCTTTGTCTCCAGCCTCCACTTCCCCATCTCCTGGGAGAAGAGGCCTCTCTGTTCACAAGTGCACGCCAGGGGGGCTTTGGCTTCATTCATGGGGAATTGGAGCATCCACAGGTGCCAGTGCTGAAGACCACAAGATGAGGATGTCCCAGCGGGGCCCCGCCCTGGAGCCTTCACTCTGTAGGCAGAAGAACGCTGGCGGTGCTGCAGTAGAGGCAGCCGAGGGGCTGTGGGAGGGAAAGGAACCTGTGGCTGGTCCCCCTCCACACCAGCACTGACGGGCTATGGCAGAAGGACAGAGCTTGGGGATGGCCACGTGGCCCACAACCAGTCACAGCTTCCTGGGATGCACAACTTTCCATCCTGAAACGGTGTAAACCCCAGGCCATCTGGCATGAATTGGTCACCCTGAGCCCCAGGTTCAAATCCTGACGCTGCCATGTGCCTGGGGCAGAGACTGCCAGCTACCTAATTCATCTGCAACCACCCCTCTTTTCCAAGTGACTTGATGGTGTTTCCTTGCTCGATTCCACTTTCTCCCCTTCTCCTTTTTTTTTTTTTTTTTTTTTGGCGGTACTGGGGTTTGAACCCAGGGCCTTGCACTTGCATGCTTTACAAGTGCTGGACCACTGAGCTGCACCTCTAGGCTTTTTTTTTTTTTTTTTTCTTTGAGACAGGGTTTTGCTAAATTACGCAGACTGCCTCTGGTCTCAAACTTGCGATCCTCCTGCCTCTGCCTCCCGCGTTGCTGGGATTACTGTGCCTACCCCTTCTTTTTAAATTGATCAGTTTGATAAAGAATATTGCCCCAGCCTGCTGCAGACCAGCAGAGGCATGAGCTAAGGGCAAGTTTGGAGCAGAGGTTAGAAGACAAGGCAGGTAGCCTGGAGATCTAGTTCAGTGGTAGAGCGCTTGCCTAGCAGGTGCGAAGCCCAAGGTTCGATCCCCAGTACCAAAAAGAAAAAAAGAAAAATACAAACGAGAAGACGAGGCAGATGACCACTTCTCACGCCCTGAGACCAGCTTCGGCAATACAGTTTATGCCAGCAACCCCTCTCCACCGAGGCTCCCTTTGGGAGGTGAGGCCCACAGGTACCCTGAATAAGCCACTCCTTGATGGTGGACAGAGAAGGGGATCATGACAGTTCAAGGGGTGGATGGAGCAGCCCTGCCCCCTCTCCCTTCAGGAACAAAGCTGTTGCTCAGCTGCAAGTGGGGCAATTAGCAGCCACCCTCCAGCTTCACAACGCACCCCAGCTTTCACGGTGAAGCCATGCTCTTCTGGGGCAGCTCCTGGCCAGTGACTAGCTTGGCCCTGGAGCTTCCTGCTGGGTTGGCCAAGACTTTGTTTCTCCCTGCCTAATGCTGTCTCTGTCCCGTTAGCATTCACTGGCCTCAGCACCTGTATTAGGCACCTTTGCATTGCTAGGATGAAATACCCGAGGCGGCTCACTTAGCAAGAAAAAAGGGCAGACTTGGCTCACAGTTTTGGAGGTTCAAAGTTCAAGACTGGGTTGGAGGGGCCCATGGGTGTGTCCTCTGGAGAGGGAAGAGAATGGGGGCGCATCATGGCAGGAACACCTCTGGAGGATCACATCTTGAACCAGAACAGGAAAAGACACCAGGGTCTCACAACCCCTTCAGGGACACATCCACCAATGACCTAGGGGGCTCCCCTCCCACTAGGCCCTGCCTCTTAAAGAGCCACAGTACCAGCACCAGCACCACTCTGAGGACCAAGCCTTTCCCTGTGGATCTTTGCAGGTACTCAACAGCTAAACCATAGCAGCACCCAATAAATCACTTCCACCCCAACCCTGGTGTCTGCTTCCTGGAAGGCCTGGCTGACAAAGGCTACCTCTAAACCAAATCCACAAGCCATCCCCTGCTCTCCATCACCATGATCTCCCGGGGCCCCAGTCCTATCACCTGGATAGTCGTATGGCCTGCTTCCTCTGTCATCCTTTTGTGACTCTGTTCAAGTACTGGAAGAATTTTTAAAACATATAAATCACGTGATGTCATTTCCGTGCTTAAGTCCCCCCAACTGGGCTTAGAATCAAACTCATTCCTGCCCCCGATCCTCAGCCTTACATGGCCTGGACCCACCTTCCTCTCCAGCCTCACTACCCTGGATCATATCCGGCTCCAGCCCTACTGGCCTTTCTTCTGTTTCTGGAACACACCAAGCTAATTTCTGCATCAGGGCCTTTGCACTTGCTGTTCCCTCCGCCTAGAACATTCTATAGATTTTTTTTTTTTTTTTCGGCACTGGGGGTCAAACCCAGGGCCTCAAGCCTGCACGCTCTGCAAGTGCTGGACCACTGATCTACACCCTCAGCCCATTTTTTTTTTAACTTTTTGAGACAGGGTCTTGGTAAATTACACAGACTGCCTCTGGTCTTGAACTTGCGATCCTCCTGCCTCTGCCTCCCGAGCCGCTGGGATTACAGGCGTGCGCCACTGGACCCAGCTGAACACTCTAGATTTCTTCATGGCTGGTTTCTCAGATCATTTGAGTCTCAGCTCCTACGCAGGCCTTTTCTGACAACCTTGTGAATGATGCCCATCTGCCCGGCCCCCTGCCCCCATATGTCCTCTGCATGTTGCTCAGAGGGCAACATAGTTGACCTAGATGGATACTGCACACATAATAGGTCTACAGCACAGCCAAGGAGCCATGAGCTGAGACATCCCCAATCATTCATGATGGATGGCAAGCTGACCTGCCCCACTTCTGCCCCAGAAACACGAATTTCATTATTCTGGTCAGCAAGCAAACTTGTTCTCTGGGCCAGAGGGAAACACTTGCTTTGTTCACCATACAGACATCCTTGAAAAGATCATCCCCAACGTGGACGGGGTGCCACCGACAGGTCAAAAAGCAAGGAGTGACTTGTTTACACCACAGGTGTAAAAGTCATGCTAAGGACAAACATCCGTGTAAACGAGATTGAACTCTAGCCCCTGAACTCATTTGTCCAACTGTCCCGAAATACTCACAGAGCAGCTAACAGAAAGGTGGCCTATGGATGCCCAAGTCACAGTGCCTCTTCTGCTCCCTTGGCCTCTCCTGTCTTCCCCTGGATCTCCTAGGACAGCTTCCCCTGGGGATGTTATCCGCATGTTTCTGTCTTCACAAAACACATTAGATGCACCAGGAGGGCCAATGCCACATGAGCCCCCACCCCAGGGGCCCCCGTTGCCTGCCTCTGTCTCCAGAGAGCCCTGCCTTCACTCTGCCCATGAGCTGCTTCTTCCAAGTCATGCTGCCTGGGCTGGGTTTTCAGGTCACTGCTTCCAAGAACGCCAACTCCCCCCACACACACTCACACAGCATTGGGGGGTTCATTCAGACAGAGCTCGCATTTGTTTTGCTTCTAGGTTACAACTCAGACCTGGACAAAAATTCCTGACTCTCAGGGATGGGGCGAGCAGGGGGATAGGATCTCCTTGGGTGGAGAAGAGAGAGGAGAGCACACGCCTGAGGCCTGCAGGAAGGTGGAGCTGGAGCCAGCCGGAGCTGGATTGTGAAAAATGGGAGGATTTTTTTTTTTAAGTGTTCAGTTGCAAAGGTAATATTCAACGGAATATATACAGACACTTTTGTCAGGATTAAATGCTTCTCCCCCCACCTCCAGCCCTCTCCTTCCTGCTTTCTCCTTCCTGCCCAGTCCTCACCCCACCAAGGTTTGCCCACCTGCCACCCCAATGCAGAATACAGCAGGGTAGGGGGGCCTCCTCTGGGACCTGTCATGTTTGTGCCCCCAAGGATTCAGAGGGGGGATTTCTAATGGCCCCTGAGGTCAGAGAATTTTTTTCTTTTACGGGAGTGGAGGGGAGTGAATTCCTTTAGGTTGGAGGTGGCTAGTGACAGGCAGGTGACCACAGTATAAACAGAGGTTAGGTCAATTGCTCCCCCCACCCACAACAGGGTCTTCTTGTCTTCCTCTTCAGCTGCCATCCACGATCCATCCAGTAGTCTGGGTTGGTCAGAAGTGCCTGCACCTGAGCTCACTGCTGCCCCACCTGCATAGGAGCTTTGTGACCTTGGCCAGCCACCTCTGTGGGCCTCAGTTTCCTCCTTTGTATCGCGAGCATGCCCACGGTGAGGGTGAATTACAACCCCGCTTGCGGCATGCTCAGCACAGACCCCACACACGCAGCCAAGATCCTGACAAGGCAGCTGTCTGCACTCCCGGGAGGGGGGCAGCGCACAGGAGGGGAAAGGGGGTCGCCACCGCATCTCCACCCTCTCCGCGGTGTCGGCGGCGAGGTAAAGTGCTGATCACTGCTGGTGCTTCTCGCCGCAGCCCCGCGGAGCCCGCCGCTGAGCGCCCGGCGCGGAACGGGTGCGGGGCTGGGCCAGGGCCGGCCCGGGGGAGCGAGTGGGGCGGGGCTGCCGCGCCCGCTCCCCTCCCCGCGCCCGCCGCCTTCGCCTCCTCCCGCCGCTCGGGCTCAGAGCGGCGGCAGCAGCGGCCGCGGCGCCAGGTCCGGCTCCGGCTCCGGCTCCGGCTCTGCGCTCCCGGGCCCCGCGCCCCGACCCCGCCGCCGCGCCTGCCGGGGCCTCGGGCGCCCCGCCGCCCGCCTCACGCTGAAGTTCCTGGCCGTGCTGCTGGCCGCGGGCATGCTGGCGTTCCTCGGTGCCGTCATCTGCATCATCGCCAGCGTGCCCCTGGCGGCCAGCCCCGCGCGGGCGCTGCCCGGCGCCGCCGACAACGCCTCGGCCGCCGCGGGCGCCGCCGCGTCCCCGGGCCCGCAGCGCGGCCTGAGCGCGCTGCACGGCGCGGGCGGCGCGGCCGGGCCCTCGGCGCTGCCCGGGGCGCCGGCGGCCAGCGCGCTCCCGCTGCCGCCCGCGCCGCTCTTCAGCCGCTTCCTATGCACGCCGCTGGCCGCCGCCTGCCCGTCGGGGGCCGAGGCTGGGGACGCAGCGGGCGGCGAGCGCGAGGAGCTGCTGCTGCTGCAGAGCACGGCGGAGCAGCTGCGTCGGACGGCGCTGCAGCAGGAGGCGCGCATCCGCGCCGACCAGGACACCATCCGCGAGCTCACCGGCAAGCTGGGCCGCTGCGAGGGTGGCCTGCCGCGCGGCCTCCAGGACGCCGGGCCGCGCCGCGACACCATGGCCGACGGCGCCTGGGACTCGCCGGCGCTCGTGCTCGAGCTGGAGGACGCCGTGCGCGCCCTCCGCGACCGCATCGACCGCATCGAGGTGAGCGCAGCGTGCCGTCGGGGGGCCGCCGGTGCGAGAGGGGCCCGCGCGCGAGGGTCCACCGTCCGGAGAGGGGGGCTTCTCGCTGGTGCGGCGGGAGGGTTCCGGTGGGGAACGAAAGCAGGTGGCTGGCTCGGTGACCCAGACACCCGGGGCGCACGAGGAAGGCTCAGTTCTGAGCTCTTTTTCTCTCCGGGCCCCTCTCGGAGCCTCAGTTTGCGTAGCTGTAAAATGGGCGGAGCAGTGTCCCCTTATAATGGAAATCGATTGAAATGCAGGTGTGTGAAAATGCTTGGCACGTGCTAGGATCTCATTAAATGTCCATTTCATTTCCTCCTTCTGGAATCCCCAAAGCGGCACCAGCTGCACACTTGATCTCTGCGCAGTCCGAGAGAGTAGAGTTCCTCCTCCCATGCCTGAGAGTGGAGAACAGGGTGCCCAGTGAGGCAAATCCAGGTGCCTGCACCACCTCCCGCCTTTGAATGGGCTCAGACTACCTGGCCACAGCTAGAGCCCAGAGGCCACGCCCAGCCTCAGGCTCCTGGCCGACCCTTCTCCGGTGAGCTCGCGGGTTTAGAATAGGTTAGTTTAGAATAGGTTTAGAATAGGGACCCATTCTGGTACCTCCTTTTTCGGCTCGTCTTTGCCAGACTTTCTGGCTCAAACTCAGGGTCAAACACGGGGGATCCTCTTGATTGATCCAGTGGGGGGATCCTCTTGATTGTGTGTGATCCTGGGCCACTCATTTCTCCTTTGGAGTCCCACAGACACCTTCCTCCCTGGGACAATAAATTTGGGGTCCCCCGAAGGGTAAATCAGATCACTGGACTGATCGGGACAAACAGAAGGCACTGACCATCCCTGGCCATTGCAGACCACAAGGAAGGGGATCAGACTGTGGGAGCAGTGGGGAGAAAGGCCAAAGCGCCAGCTGCCCCCAACACCCCACCCTCTTTGCCCCAAGCCCCCAAGAGTGGCCAGGCAAGGCCAGGGAGGAGAGAGCTCAGAGAAAGTAAACCCTAGGGTGTGGGGGCGCACGGCCATTGCAGCCCACCCCTCCACTCCCCTTATAGGTGAAAAAACCCTGCTCAGAAACCTCCTAAGGTGAGGAGGCAGAGGGGGAGGCAAGCCAGGCCTGCACGGCTCTTCTCCATTTCATCTAGAACCAGAGCAGGAAAGCAACCAGGGAAAAGCTCAAAGTCCCCAGTGAAGGGGAGCCTTAGTTTGCTCACCTGTAAAATGGGCATATTAAGAGCAAGTACCTCCCTGGGACAACAGAAAGATGAATGGAGTCAATTTAGGCAGAGTCCAGAACAGCACCCCACACAGAGTTATGCTCCATTGAAGTGACTGCTATTTTTATCCTTATGCTATAATACTTCTCATTTTAAAAATACAACCAAATATAAAAATGGGAATGAATTCTCCCTTTAAGAAACAGATTTTGTTCATGTAAGAATCATTTGACTTTCAGTCAACCTCCTCTTGCTGCGGGAGCCCTGCCTCCACCCCAGATGGCCCAGGTGGCTCCTCCCATGTCTGAGGCTGGCAGGCCTGGGCCAACCCTGGCCCTGTTCCCCTGCCACCTGCGGCATTTGGCAGGGTGGGCGCCCCTCGGTGAGCCTGCGGAGGCTGGGGGATCCTGGCGACTGGGACTTGGCAGCAGGTCCTCCATCCAGGCTGGGGGAGCCCCGGCTTCCCCACAGGCCCCTTCTTGTGTTTTCGGAGTGCAGTGGAGATGAAGAAAGGCAGGGGGTTGCTTGGTACCTAGGTCTGCCTTCTGAGCTGGGCAGTGGCCACAGCTAGTCTCTTAGGAGCCTTTGGGAGGAGACAGGGTCTGGAGCCAATGGCTCTCACCTGGGACCCATTCCCTTAAACCAGTGTCTGGTTTCTCCCCTCTCCTCTTTCCCGGATTCTCAAAGCCCCCAGGTGTTCAGGGACGACCTTCTCTGCCCTGATGGCTGCAGGGTTGATAAGTTGCATGAGGACATTTCAGTCCTTATCTTGCTGGACCCTTCCAGACAGCTGACCCCTGATCATTACCTGCTATGGATCTCCTGCCCTTGGCTTCTAGACCCCGCCTTCCCCACCACTCTGCCCGCGCTGGCCACGCCTTCTCTGTCAGCTCTACCCCCTGTGGGGTTCGTGCCCCTCTAGACTCTCCTGTCCGTTTCCTGGGTGAATTCAGCCCCACCCCGAGGCTTCCAGCCCCTAACTCTTCATCGCGGTCTCAGACCCATAGATCCCCCTGTTTCCCTGAGCAGCTGCCTAAGGCATCCAGCCAGCCAGCCCCTAACCTGTTCCACTTCCTTCGCAGGTGTGTTCTGGGGACACCTGAGTGCCTCCCTCTCCCTGCTGGTTCTGCCTGGGGTCTCTCTGCCCATGCTTGCAGTGGCCTCCTCCCTGGTCTCCCACCTCCAGGCACACCCCTCCCTCCTCCTCCAGGCAACCCTGGGGGTCTGTCTTTCTTAAGCACCCCTCATGGGGGTCTCCTGGGGGTGTGGGGAACACTCTTCAGCCTATACCCCGGCTGCTGTGTGAATCCGGCCGGGCTCTCCAGACTCATCTCTCAAGTCTCCCCAGCTTCCGCCCACATCACCCCCAGCTTGTCTGTGCCACTCACCCTAGGGTGCTCTGAGGCCACCTCCCCCAGAGCCCTTCCCTGATCACGCTCTGCCTCCTCAGTCCCCACCCGTGCTCTGACAGTCCTCACGCTTGCGCCCATCACTGCCCCCACACCTCGGAATCACCCCCTCCCTTACCAGCCGGACCTGACTATAAAAGAGGAGGGGGGGATCAAAAGATCAGGCCAGCCTCCTTTTCCTGCAGACCTCAAGTGGGAGCCCCATTTGAGGGCTTAGGAGAAATGTGGTTTGTCTTTCTTACGTTTTTATTTATTTATTTATTTTATTTTATTTTATTTTAATTTCTTGTTCGTTGAAAAAAGTCAAGGAGATTTGGGGGAAAAACTGCATTGAATCCCAAGGTTTTTTGCCGTTATTCAGCCCCCTCTGAGTCCAGTTCGTGAGCAGCCATTGTGATAGAGCTGCTTTGTAATTACAACGTTTTAATGACTATCACTGTATCCGGGGACTTCCGGCTCTGTCATCCGCCAGTCACTGGACCAGCCCCTGTTGCTGTAGACTGTTCCTGATTATTTTTCTTCTAGCCGCTCATTGCAAGATCGATTTCATGCAGAGTGTTGTTTGTTTTCTTTTTAAGTCTGTTGAATTATTCTTTTAGCTGAATTCCCAGGAGTGGTATTACTGGGTCAGAGGATATTGACTTTTTACGGTTAGGGCCAAGAACCACTTTCCAAGAGAGCTGGACTATGTACCTGGCACTGGGCCTTGGGTGTGTGGTCCAGTGTTCCATCTTTGGGCTAATTTATGCGTACAATGAAACTTTAAGATTGATTTAAACAGCATTTCTTTGACATACACCCCATCCTTCACCCAGCCTGCCAAGCTATCTTCTAATTGTGATTACAGAGTTGCTGGGTTCAAGGAAGCCCCGGTTGTTGCTGGAATAGCTCACACTTACTGAGCACTTACTGTGCATTATCTCATTTAATCCTCATGAAGTCTCTGGGAGGGAGATACTATTCTATCCCCCTTTTACAAAGAAACCAAGGTTCAGACAGGTTAAGAAACTGGCCCCAGGTCACACAGCAATGGAGCCTGAATTTGATCTGTCCGTGTCTGGCTCCAGAGCCCTTGTGCTTCATCATTAACTCTAGACTCATCTACAGGGGTTGGACCTCAGCCTCGTGCAAGAGAGTGAGAAATGAGGGCCATGCCTGCTGTGAGATCCTGCCCTGGACCATTTCCACCAGTCAAGCACCCAGGGCGAGAGTGGGGCAGGCCAGCCTTCAAAGGCTTGCCCTGCTGGTGCCACGATAAGGTCCCTACAGGGCTTTTGCTACAGATGCTAAAAATAACAACCACACATTTTCCCCAAGTGGCTCTAAGAGTTTACACACCTATCTGCGTGGGCACTTACTCCAAACCTATTTGTTAATTCAATCTTCAGTCCTACGAAATAAGCCGTACGAATTTCCACCTTACAGATGGGGAACTGGCGGTTCAGAGAGCCTGAGAGGCCCAGAACCAAGGCAGTCCCTGCCCCCAGGCCCCTCTGCAGTGTCCCTGTGTAAAACCCTACAGTGGGCCAGATGCTCCGGAAACACGCTTGAGCTCTAAACAGCCTCTGAAGTGGGAAGGCTGGTTGAGCAGGGCTCAGTTCTTCCCTGCGACTCTCCCGTTCCCAGCCTCAGTTTTCTTATCTGTAAAGTGGGTAGGCAGGGCTGGGTAATGTCCACCCTGGAGGTCCCTAACCTCCTGCTCTCGCCAGTGGCAGGCCTTTGCTCAGATTTTTAGACCTGGCTCTGCCACCTGCTTGCTGTGACCTCAGAACCCCTCTGTGATCCTCACTTTCCCCATCTGTCAAATGGGAAAAGTTGTTCTGTATCTCTCCGAGCTCTCATTCATGGCAGGTCTTCCTCCACAAGGGGAGACCCTTTACTGCTGCTCGAAGTTGGGAGGACCCACCTGGGTGGAAGGCAGGTACTTCCCAGTGGATTACTAATTATTATTATTATTATTATTATTATTATTATTATTATTGATCTATCTTACATCCACAATGTGTAAGAGTTCAAGGATCTTGTTTACAAGAAAGGGTTGAGGTTTATCTCAGTTGGCAGAGCACTGCTCTGCGCTCTCTGAGGCCTTGGGTCTGATCCCCAGCACTGAAAAAATGGGAGAAGGACCTGGCAGCCCACACCTGAAACAATCAGCCATTGAAAACCCTATGCATAGCAGAGTCGCCCTGACATAGTACCAGGCATGGCATCGTGTTGGGGAGTGTCTGTTGTACATAGGGTCGCTGGGAGTCGGACATGACTCAAGGGCACCTAACAACAGCAACAATTTACAATGGACACACTCGCTGTGTGGACAGCTCCATGCACATCTGTGCGTGGACATGTGTGAAGGCACCACCCAGAGCAGGCATCAGACCACGACCAGCTCCCCAGAAAGCGCCTTCATGTCCCCCAAAGTCATTTTTTCCGCAGAGAGAACTGTTCTGGCTTCTGACACCAGAGGTTGATTTTGCCTGTGTTTGAACTTTGGACTGCTGTCCTCTTTTGCATCTGGTGTTTTTATTCAACACCACACCTGTGACATGGAGTCACGCGACATGCGTCAGTGGCTTGCCAGTGGTCATTGCTGTGTGGCCTCTCATCCGTTCTTCTGCGGGCAGACATTTAGATTCTTTCCGATGTTGCAGATGAAGCTGCTGTGCCCACCCTTGTGATGGGCTTGGGCGGCCATCAGCTCTCATTCCTGCTGGATCCGTCCCCAGGAGTGGGATGTCTCGGTGGTGGGAAGGCATAGATTTAGCATCGGTAGGTATTGTCACACGTTATCCCAAAGTGGCTGTAAGAGTTTACACGCCTACTTGCATGCAAACCTCGCCAACCCGGGCCGGTCATTTGAAAGTGCTCCTTGTCTCTGGGTGTCATGGGCTCCCCGGGGGGTTCATTTGTTCTGTTCTGAGGATTTGAGGTGTGGAGCACCTCCCCTTCATGTGCTGGGAAGTCTCTGCCCATGGGAGGTGGAGTGAGATCAGAGGTCGGGGAAGAGCGCAACGGGGTCTCCCAGGGCAGCCTTGGGGGCATCATCCCATGGAACTCTGGGAACAGGAATTGAGCCAACCAACACAAAGCAGAAGCATCTATGTGTCCCCACAGCCTTCCTTTTACTCCAGGGGAAACTGAGGCTCAGGCTGAGGGGCTTGCCTAAGGCCACACAGCATGGCAGAGGCTGAGCCAGGATTTCCGATGGAAGTGGGCTGGAGGGTGGGGTCCTGCCGCCCCTGAGGACCTTTCGCAGGGACCTGGACCGTGTGTGGGCAGGCGGGGCCTGCGGGCAGTTGTTATGGGCTTCTGGAATCATAGCTTGACCTGGAGACCTTGGAGGGACAGGCGAGGGGCCTGGGGCTGGAGGGGTCCTCAGCGGCACTCTGGGGCCTCAGAACCTATGGAGGTTGGGGGTCTGAGCATGCCGGCCCTGGCTGCAGACCCCGGGGAGAGCCCTTCTCCCCTCTCTCGGCCTCCTCGCCCATCAGTCTTTTCCTTACAGCTCCAAATGGGCCCTGGGGAGCCAGGGGCAAAACCAGTCCAGCCCCTGCCCCTCCCTGGCTTGCTGGACACTGAGCTCCACTGGGCCGTCTTCAGGGAAGGAAGGTGGGGTGGCAGGAGGGAGCGACAGACCCCACCTGGGCCCCTCCAAGAGGCCTTCCCCACCCCAGACCCTGTTTGAGCAGAGCCTGGGGCTCTGTGCCCAGTGCTGTGGCTGTGACAGTGCAGGCGCCCCTGCCATGAGAGCACCCAGGGGCGGGCACAGGGCCTCTCCACTCCCGGGCCGCGGCACCTCACGCTCAGCAGAGGGTGGCGGGGCTGAGCTCACCCTCTGCACCACCCCTGTCCAAGGGCCTTCAGCTGAATCCCACAGGCACCGTGGGGCTGTCGCTGTGTCCCTTTTCCTGATGAGGACACCCGGGGAGGTTCAGAGGCATCAGAGACTTGCCCAGGTCACCCAGCTAGCATTTTGATCAAGCAGTCCAGGCCCAGAACATGCACTCCTGCCTCTCAATAATACGAAAGGATAATAATAATGTGGTAGTTCTGAACCATTTGTTGTTGTTTGGTGCAGTGAAGTTGCTAGGTGCCAACAAGTCGGTATCCAACTCATAGCGACTCTACATATAACAGGGGAAACACTATTGTCAGTGCTTCTCTACTGTTCACAGGGTTTTCAATGGCGGATTGCTTTTTGGGAGTGGGTTGCAGAGTCCTTCTCCCAAGCCTACAGCACCTGGTGTTCCCAGGAGGTCTCCCATCCAAGCACTAACCAGGCCCAACCCTGCTTAGCTTCTGAGATCTGACGGGATCGGATGCCACAGGGCCACGGCTGCAGCATCTGAACCATTTACCAGCCCCTTACATGCCAGACCTATCTGTTCTTCATTTTACCACTGCTGTGCTTACACCCTCAAATGCACATTTTACAGAACAGGAAACTGAGGGTCAGAGTGGGGGAACACTTTACCCAAGGCCACAGATGGAATAAGGGAGAAACCGGAACTGACGCGACCAGTGTGACGTAAGAGTGGACGTTGCCGCGGCACACGTGGGTGGATGGATGAATGAGCAAGGGAAGGAGTGAATGAGCGCTGCGCAGCCCCACCAGAGAAGCCACGAGGCCTCTCCTCTCCCTTCCGGGCATCTTAGCTCTGGCATTAAGGGAGCCGCCATCTGGAGGGGGAGGGGCAGAAGAGTGTTCTTGGCAGAAGGAACAGCGTGTTCGAGATATTGGGGTGAGAGGGAGCATGGGGCATTGGGACAGAGGGTGCCGAGCAGTGGAAATGTCCTGTAGCCTGCTCAGGACAAGTGTGGTTATGTCATGAGGACGGAGGCCAGAGGACCAGGGACTTCATTGGTGGCAGGAAGAAGCTGCTGAAGAATCTTCAGCAGGAGAGCAGCGTGGTCAGATCGGCAGTTCAGGTGGTGGCCTCTGGCTGTTGTGTGAAGAAGCTCAAATTAAGCGCCGGCGCGGTGGCACACGTGTGTAATCCCAGCAGCTCAGGACGTGAAGGCAGGAGGATCGCAAATTCCAGACCAGAGGCAGTCTGCGTAACTTAGTAAGACCCTGTCTCAATAAAGTAAAAAAATGGGCTGGGGGCGCAGCTCAGTGGTCCAGCACTTGCAAAGCATGCAGGCGTGAGGCCCTGGGTTCAACCCCCGGTGCCGCAAAAAAAAAAAAAAAAAAAAAAAAAAAGAGGCCCAAATTAAAGCCAGGACATGGCCCAGGAGACGGCAGCCTGCACTGGGGACAGGCAAAGGGATCGAGGGAGGCTACGGAAAATACAGGGTTAGAGTCAACCATGGGACGCTGCCTTGGGATTTATTTGCTTTCTGTTTTTAAATCATCATGAAGTATTTCAAATGAGCACAAAAGTGTAAGAATGCTTCCGGGTCCCTACCCAGGCTCCAGGACCGGACTTTGCCTAACAGCAGAGGCCCCGCCCGAGCCTCCCTAGCCGCATCCCCCACAGGCACTGCAGGTCTGAATCATCCGTCTAGGTCCTTCCTCCCGGCTGTCCCCCGCTCGGTCCTGTACACGTCTCACATCCGGTAGCATCAACCACTTTCCATCATCACCTAAGCAATAGCTAACTGTTCCA